>JAHLJT010004567.1:168370225-168573934 GCA_031308135.1 Acheta domesticus
GTTTTCTCGCACGGAGTTCAAATACCTGAGGCATCACTAGAAAAATGTTTCATAAAATGAAGTTTGATTCTCTTATAAATATATGTTATAAAAAATAGCATTTGCAACTCGATTATAATGTTGGTTTATTTCATTGACAAACAGGTACAAAACTGAATTCATACTAACGTTATTCGTATTCAAAAATGTACTCTTGCAATAAAGCTTAACATAATAACTTAATTGCATAAACTAAGATTATCGTTCAATAATATTCCTGAAGTCATAATTAAATTAACTAGCAAGAGACGAAATAATGCATTTTTTTCAGGTGTCTATTTCTCGTGATGTTGGCGATGCAATTGACTTCCCAGTACGTAACACCAAGAAGAGGACGCAAATTGCTCGTCGACAGTGTATTGAAGGATGATATTTTCAAACAACTAATACCGAGTCTGAAATCTCTCTTGATGTGTGTGGAGAATCCTGAACCTCTCCAGGTAGAGTATCAAAACTGCACAAATGCAATGCTTTAACATGAATATATTATAAAAGATTTATCCAAACGGTCTTCATGAGTATTCCATATATGTTTTATAACATCGAATTATTGGAGAATCCACCCCTTCCCCTGTGCGTGCATTAAAATTAAAATCTCGAATAAAATACGTACACCATCTCAGTCGTATTTCAATTTCACAATTAGACGAACCAAAAATTAAGAATATCTGAAATGATGTAGAGGTTCTTGGGAAAACAATTTTCTCAACATAAATTTTTACTCTACAAACAAAAATCACATCCGATTTTAAATTTTGTAAGTTCTGGACTTTAAACATCCAGCGGGCGCGTCCCATCATATCCCTCCAGCAGGCGCGTGCGGCACTCCGTACCGCATTTATCTTCTTCGATTTTGGTGTCAATAGTTATTACTTTTGTTACTGAATGTGAAGGAAATATTCTTTATTAATGTTTTTATACATTTTATTTCGTAAAAACAAAGTAAATACCGAACGAAATAACAATATTAATAAGAGTCTGATCTCTCCCTCCGTGCCATGTGATACATGTCCGGGAACGATTACGGGGCAATCATGCCTTCTAAACTTTCTTCGGAAACTACGCATTTAAATTTGAATTAGTACTCCCAAATCTTTGTGAAGAAGCTCAATGACAAAACAGCAGTAAGAATTCTAATGGATAAAACGCACAAATATTATACTTACATGACAAAGCGCGTGCTGTACGGAATGCCGCAACCGTTGCATTTTTCGGATTACTAATGAATAACGGTCGATCGGCAATGCCTAAAGTCGTGATTTGAGTGTCATCCGGTTGATAATAAAATGAATGAAGGATAACTATGAGCTCAATAATGCGACTCCAATTATTTACACGAAATCAACAAAAAGGTAAGAATGCGGTACTGAGTGCCGCTACGCGCCCGCCGGAGGTTTAAGATGTAAATGAATAGAAATGTATTCCCTTCCCTCAAAATTATAGTCGTTTTAAGAATGAAAATAAATTACGCCTAAATGTGAAAGTATTGTATGTATTTGTTATCGGTAGGGGGTGGATTTTAATGATATGCCATCTTTTTTCTTTTCACTTTAGAACAATGCGTTTAGTATAGAAATTTATTTTATGTTATGACAAGGATATGACCCATTTTTATTTGTCATTTTCGTCTATTTCGACAAATTAGTTATTTTTTACCTTTTTACATAATTTTTATTGCATTTTTCTCTGATTTCATCCAGTTTAATATCGTTTTAACGGTACTTGCTTCAAACAACATTTACGAAATTCAACAAATGCTCACAACAGAATTTCTGAGTAGCTTTTTAGAATTTTTCCCTCATGTATAGTAATATCTGCCGTTGGAGTACTACGTAATCGAAGTTTCCTGTAATGAGTATCATCGCCGTTTCGATTCGGCAGATTTCACAATACATAAAGGCAGATATTTTTTGTAAAGAACAGTCCACACCAAAAGTTTGCAAGCTGCGTTCACTAGAACAAAAGGAAGAAGCCTCTATTACATTAGTAACATATCCAACAGTTTGAATTGTTCATCTAAAGTGGTTTTGATCAAATTTTTTACGTCACTTTTCTTTGTCTTCAGGACACTTTTAAGACATTTGAGGGCATTTTATTGACCATTTTTGGCCATGTTTTAGGCCATCAATATCCGCCCCCTAGTCATCAACCTTAGCCTGGTTACAAGAGGCACGATTGTGAAAATACACCCTGGAATTAATTAATTTCTAAAAGTTCAAAAATTGTTTCGACTCCCTCCTTCCCTACGTTATTAAGGATATGAATATCATTTAATGCAATCTATTACTAAATTATAGGTTATTAAATTATTTCGGGGTCCGTAATCGCGGGCCACATTTCTTCGCTTTTCTAAAACTACGTCTTCACTTTCCAAAACGTACGGTTCTTATCGTTACATTTAAATTTTGGAACCTATTTTATGGAAACAAAATATGATTATCCTGTGTGGTTACAACTTAGGTTACAACTTTTTTCAGTAGAAGTTTATTTTGAAATATATAATTACTAGCGTACCCGCGCGAGAACACTCGCATTTTAAAACCCATCCTTTCCCTATCCCTTTGTCTATCTTTCTATTAAGAAGGACCGTTGTTAATGAAACGTGTTTATTTGTGTGAAAATGTATAAATGTAACTTCTAATGAACTTACAGAATATCAAAAAAAATTATAATACAATTTATGTTTAAAACAAATTTTCAATAAAGGTTTATTCAGCATAATAGAGAGATGTTTTTGGAAAAATTCATACTTCTTTAAAAACAACATTTGAAGAAATTATTTAATCTTTCTCGAGAGTTTGCTTTTCGCCTCTTTTGATTGTCATAAACATATTAGAAAAGTTTTTACTCTTGAGAAGGCCAAGTAAAGTAGTGCGAAAATACCGGATCGGGCAAGTACAACCCTACTCTTTGCAATATTAACTTTCTTTGATTTGTTATGTGGAACACAGGAGGTTTTGGAGAGGCAGGGTGCCAGCTGGGGTGCGAAAATTGGAAAATTATTTCTATACTAAAAAGTATTGGATTATTTTCTGCGTTCTAATGTACCTCAAGAAAGCAATTCCGAGCCAAAAAATAATCAAAGTAATATTTTCACCTTTGAGTACTAAATACCATTTGTTACCATTAGAAACAATTTAGTAGGGTTAGACTTCACTTCGGTACATGGAAATGTTGCTCAAACGATGTTTGCGTATTGAATATCTTAACGAACCGACACCTTGAGTTTAATATCAAACGGTGTATTATCTACAATATGAGTTTGCAGCTGGGCGTTGATGTACATGCTTGCAGATACCGCCAACATTTAAATCGTGCGTTTGGACTGCGATCGTTGACAGTGTCGAGTGACTTACACTTGCGTTTTATTTCTTGGTGTGTGGGGGCTTGTCTTCACTATGGAATATCACACGGCATTTCGTGTCTTTCTCCATCGTGCCATTAGAAGTTGCATGACCACCAGCACTGTTCGATACAGTCGCGACGAGGTGACTTCTAGTGGCACGACCGAGAACGACGCGAAATACCGTGAGATATTCCATTGTGAAGACAAGTCCCCACACGCCAAGAAATAAAAACCCAAGCATACGCTATTCTTTCTATAATTTTCAAGTTGGTTGATTTTTTAAATTGATTCACGTAGTATTGTAGGCTAGCGCGTTTTGATTTTTGTTTTTCATTTATATAAAGATAATTTACTTTAGCTAAATCAAAAAGTTTGTTCTTTGTGTTGTGTCATAACACAAGTTTTCCCCTATTACCTCCGCGTACCCGTGCGAGAACTCTCGCATGTTAAACCCCACACTCATCCCTTCTATTTCCATTCTTCCATTCTTGTAAGAGGGAAATTTGTTAACAAATCGTGTTTATTTGTTTAAAAATGTATAAAGGTAACTTGCAATGTACTAACGCAATATCAAATAAAAATAAAAACAATGCAATTGACGTTTAAAAGAAATTTCAACTAAGATTTATTCAGTATTATGGAGAGTTTTCTTGAAACAATTCACACTTCCTTAAAGACAACATTCGAAGTAATATTCAATATTTTTTTACAGTTAGCTGTTAGCTTTTCGTGATAGTCACAAAAAATATTAGCTTTTGACTCTTGAGAAAGCTATGTGTCTTAACTCGCTGACTTGAAAATTTCAATGAATAACTGCTGGTAACGAAAATACTGGTAAAGGTAAACACAAACACATCCCTCCGCAATTAGGTACATAGCACTTTCAGACCACGGCAAAACATTAATTTAATGGTTTCACTACAAGCATAAAACACATCTTCATAGGAATCAAGCAATTATAATAATACTTTTAGTTGTTGGTGGAGAGCAGATCTTGAATTAATGATTATGCAAATAAATCTCGTCAGACTGCACAAACTACGGTGTATTCAGAAAGCGTAAATAAGATTGAGGAATAAAAGTCTTCTAAGAATGTCGTCACAAAAATGGCTACCATTAGCAAGGGCTGAAATATTGAGGTGGCGTTGATAATATTGAAGGCGGAACCGAAAATTTAATTGAATATCGTGGAATATCTCATTTTGTAGATTATTGTGTGAAAAACGTTTCTTTGAGGACATTGGCCACAAAATTTTAGTTTTCAAGGCCCTAGAACGCTTTGTTTAGGGGTTATTTGGCGAATACTTTGGCAAGTGTTGCGGGCTGCATTTGACTTGAATATTTAGATGTTTTTACTTTCCCGTATACGTACGTATACACGGAGTGATATACGTAGTATAGGGAAAGTTATGTAATGCTGCGCGAAAAAATGGCCAATTTTCGGCGGAAAAAAATTAATTGCCGGGCCGTGAAAACGAATAAGTGGATAAAACCAGTTGCTAAATTAAGAAAAAAAATCCCCTAACACGTGGTGTAGCCAAAACCCTGTTTTGTTGGTTCTTGATACCGAAAAATCAATTGAAAGGCATTCCGTCCGTCTGTCCGTCTGTGGTCAACGCTAGCGCCTAAACCATACGTACGATTTCTTCAAAATGGATATTCCCCAGTCGATCTGATTCTAGTCGAAGCTTTGAGATTTTGAAAAAGATTCTTCAAAATTTGGGGGTACTTTATATGAAGCCCCCGGGGATTTTCAAAATTTTCTCAAAAACGGCTCCAAATTTTTTCTTTAAATTTCTTGTATGAATAGAGTAAAATACACTTTTTAACATGGCATAGGTCCGATTTTCACGTACAGCTCTGAATTTTCGAAAATTGTGAAAGTTTGAATTTTTTTCGGCGTCTTTCTCCAACTACAAAATTGAAGATAGAGATTTTTTCTTCAAATAAAATTTGTTCTGCATATTGAGTTCTTTCATAAAGGTCATGTAAATGTTTTTCAAAATTTTGGTAGTTTTCGTGCAATATTGCGTGCAATATGTGCAATTTTAAAAAATTACAAAAACAAGATTTTCTCAAAAACGGCTCCAAATTTTTTCTTTAAACTTTTGGTAGGGATAGTGGTAAATGTACTCTATCAATGACATAAAAGCCATTTTGGTCTATCGGTTGGTTTTTTCAAAAATTACAAAAATGTAATTTTTTTACTTGTCTCTCACGTCGTTAATATTTACATTATCGGCGATTTTTTCACATTATTATATTTACGAGTATATATGCTTTAAATAATGTCAAGTAAAGTTTCTCGAAAACACTACCGTTTTCTGTGAAAAGTAGCTCAAATTTCGGCATTTTCAGAAATGCTCAAACGCCATTTTCTCGTATATGGCTGCAATTTTTTCTTGAAACTTTTGTAACGGATAGTGCTAATTACACTCTTTAGTATAGCGTAAAGTTTATTTTGAGTTTTTTTTGTTTTTTCAAAAATTACATAAATGTAATTTTTTTGAAAGATCTCTCACATCTTTAATATGCACATTACCAGCAATTTGTAAAGATTATTATATTTGTGAGTGTAAGTGCTTCAAATAACTTCAAATAAAGTATTTTGAAAACTCAAAAATTTTCTGTGAAAATGAGCTTCAAATTTCGCATTTTTAGTAGTGCTAAAACGCCATTTTCTCTTAAACGGCACATAATTTTTAAAAGAAAATTGCCATTTACGGCTAGGTTTTTGTGTTCTTTAATATTCTAAAATTAATGTTTCCGTTCTACCAATAGGAAACCGAAAAATTAAGAAAATGACAAAAAAATGTACTTTTGGCGATGATAGATGGTAGCTGGCAAGAAAGAGTATGTGGCAATTCCGAATAGCTAGCGAAGACCCAGGAAATAGAAAACTAATACGGGAAAGTCTGTGCCATTCTGTTTCTGTTTTTTGACAAATAAATAAATAAAATAAATACGGTCATGCTTAATTTTTTCAAAATACGAGTAGTTTTTCTTTAATTTTGTGACAAACGTAATAGGCCGCTGTAAATTTACTGCGCTTCGGACAGCTGGATGCGTCGTAAATTAGAATGTGCAATTTTGTATATTATTTCTTTCTTCGTTTCTTACATTCGAACTTTGTTATAGACTTACACATTAATATTTTAGAAATTGTTTATTTTGAAATATTTGAAATAAGTAAAAAGAATTAATAGCTCTCAGAATAGCGACAATGCAGGGTCTGCAACAATGGAATTCACTTTGCGCTCGCGAATATCTGTGAATTAGTGTCATTGTTGTGACCTAATGGAGCTGTATGAAAAGGAGTTATAATTGTCTAATTTATGTTGATATTTGCAGGCAAATATTTAGTTTTGCACCAAATGCTGTACCATTTGTAGTGAGTAGAGAATTTGTTGCATGGTTTTAAAATACTCTTCCCTAATCATGGCCCAATGGAAGGCATTTCTATATTTCCAGGGTATCAGGCTTCTTTTTCCAATACAGGGTTACAAAACTTTTGCATTCTATTTTTGTGAAGTTGTAGAATTCACATAGTTCTGACAACACTGCAATGGAAATAGTGAGTTCCAAGCGAAGATGTTAGTAGCGCATAAAGTGCAATATTACAGTACTACTTAGCTGTTTCCTCTAATACGGGAAAGTAAGTGCTGTTGTAGCACCACTAGTTTTTAAAACAAATCCTTCATATCTTTAAACTCAAAGTGCAATTCGTCACGTCTCCGTGAAATTCTCTTTCTTTAAAGAACTCATTTATAAAGATTGGTTGCGTGGGAGAGCCGCAACGGAAAGGCATACCACTGAAATAATACAGGAGACGATTATGGACAAATATCACATTTCCGATTTTTTAGCCAACTTTGATTCTATACTTGGAAAAGCGTTATCTTGTGACACAAAATATAGTTTCAAAAAAAATTCATTTTTAAATTTTTTATATGAAGACCTGTACATTTCATATTATTGGCCACGGAAGACCGCTTTTAAGAAGTTTTAGAGATCCATTATTTGTAAATTATATGTATGTTTATTTAACAATATACCCCAATTCTCACTGAAAGTATTACATCAGTATGGCCAGACAAAATGACACATCACCAAGGTGTCTGACTGTTGTTTAGAAAAATCTTTTTTTTTCCTTCCCGTAGTTTTTCCTGCGTGTCTTCTGCTTCTCTGCTTGTTAGTTTTATCGTTTCCTTTTCTTTATGTTCGACCTTCATTTTCCATATCTTGAATTTTATATTTGTTCGTCCGTCCGTCCGTTCCCCTCTCCATCCGTCCGTCCCCTCTCCCTCCCTCCGTCCCCCGCTCCCCTCTCCGACCGTCCGTTCCCCCTCTCCGTCCGTCCACTCTCCGTCCGTTCGTCCACTCTCCGCCCGTCCACTCTCCGTCTTTCCGTCCACTCTCCGTCTGTCCGTCCACTCTCCGTCCGTCCGTCTACTCTCCGTCCGTCCGTCCGTCCACTCTCTGTTCGTCCACTCTCCGTTCATCCGTTCGTCCACTCTCCGTTCGTCCGTCACTCTCTCCGTCCGTCCGTCACTCTCTCCGTCCGTCCCTCTCTTCGTCTCTCTCCTTTCGTCTATCCCTTGCTTCGTCGCTCTCCGTCTCCGTCTGTTTCTCCGTCCGTCTCTCCGTTTCTTCGTCCATCTGTCCTTTCGTCCGTCTGCCCGTCCCTCCGGCTTTGCGTCCATCCCTCCGTCCTCCATTCCGCCATCCGACCGCCCGACCGTCAATCCTACCTTCCTCCATTTGTCCGTTACTCCGTCCAGGCCTCCGTCTATCCGTCCCTCCGGCCGTTCTTCCGTCCGTTTCTTCGTTCATTCATCTGTCCGACCTTCCTGCAGTCTCTTCGCCTCAATGTCCTTCCCTCCGTGCGTACGTGCGTGCGTGCGTCCGTCCCTCCGTCCGTTTCTTTGTCCGTCGCTCCGCCCGTTTCGCCGTCCGTCCCACCGTTCGGTCTTCCGTCCATCTGTCCGTTCCTCCGATCGTCCCTCCGTTCGGCTCTCTGTCCGTCCCGCCGGCCGTTCCACTGTGAACAACACTGGCCCCTAATTATTACCAATATTTTTTAACCTCGATCGATATTAATATTTTTTTACCCTCGATCAATCTAATGCGACTCAAAGCCATACAAATTTGAAATGGAACATTTATTTATTTATTTACGTCAAAAACAGAACTGTTTGTGACGTGCAATGGGGAGAAGTGAATTTGGTGCACGTTTTCATAACTCTGTGATCTCTATCCTCAGCCATATTCTAGTCGAATTTTGAATACAGAAAAAAAAGCGTTGTTTTCAAGTTTTGTTGACAAAATATTCGCTCATATATAATAAAATATATTTTCAAAGGTAAAATAGCTATAAATGTGTGCCCTTAACCCTCATCATGTTCTTCATGAAAGAATAATGCTTTTTGCCGCGATAATATGGATAACGATAATTTGAATAACTGTATTTCCCACTGAATTCAGAAGACGTGCACAAAGAATGAAGTTTACATTTATGTCCAGAAGCAAATCAAGGGACCATCTCAACATTTTGCTAAAAGAATCAGGGAAACTGGACGAAAAACCTGATCGAGATGGGGACCATCAACCCAGAAACTGTGGTTACAGTACTTGTTACAGGTTCTTTAGAATTATACAGTCCAAATGATAAATAATTACATTAACTATCATTGTTAAAATTAATGTTACTTTCTTTTTGATGCTCGGTATAGTCTCGAATTGTATAGATACAGTTATGCAGCAGAAAAGATTTTACTTGGGACTTAAACTTTCCTATCGAAGTTAATCGTTTAATGTCGTTCTGGCAAAGTGTTCTAGAATAATGTACATGAATTGTATGTGAATTATTTGTAGTGAGCTGTTGATATTGCCACTTGGTGAATACGATTACTTGGTCGTGTGTTATAGTTATCGACATCGGCGTTTGCTGAAAATATATTCCCGCCCTTAAGTAAGTCATTTTTGACAAAAACTGCTGATTCGTAAATCAGGAGACAAGGTATATTTGTATCATCGCAAAGAGAACTGTTCTTCCTTTTCCAATCGCTAAGGGCATGTCGTTTAAGTATAATAGAAAGATAATAGGACCTAAAATCGATCCTTGCGGGACTCCACGTGCGATTGGCAAAGAACCGGAAAACGTGTGTACATAAAGTTCCAACATTCCAGTAAGGTATTTCTACTCTCTGAGATCGTTGTTTAAAGTACGATCACAGCCAATCTAGAGCAATATCACGGATTCCATATAAAGGTAATTGTGAAGTAAAATGTTATGATCAATGACGTCAAAAGCTTTTGAAAGATCTAAAATATTCCAATAGTTGCTTCGGTTTGATCCAATGATGAGGCAACATCTTAAAAAAAGGAAAAAATGGCTGTTTCCGTAGATTTTGATTTCCGGAGTCCATGTTGGCAATTGAAAACGCAATTTGAGAAAGGTTACCATTCGTTGTCATTAATGATTTTAGCAATGACATCTGCATGAAGTGTGGTCTTAACAAGTGTGCAAAAGTCAACTTAAAAAGAGGGAAAACGACCACGTCAGAGAACATTGAAGTTGATAGCACACTGTGATTAAAGATCTTGAGCCAGGTAAAACTTACAAATATCTGGACATTGAAGGATGTGAAACCATCTCGAACGACACAATGAAAGAGAGAATTCGCAAGGAGTATTATAGAAGAGTGAGACTTGTCCTGCAGTCTGCTCTGAACTCAAGGAATAAAATATCAGCATTAGGTAGTTTGGCGGTGCCTGTAGCCGAATACAGTTTCGGACTAGTGGACTGGACTGAACAGGAAATTCGCATCATGGATCGAAAAACCAGAAAACTGCTTACAATGCATCATGTTGCCCACCCCGAGCTGATGTATATAGACTTTATGTGTCACGTAAGGAAGGAGGAAGAGGCCTCAGATAAATTGAAGCCTCCTGGCACAATGCAATAACCGGGATGGGAAAGTATGTAGTCAGCCATCAAGATGACCCACTAATGAGGCAGGTCATGAAATCTGACCGAAGAATGGGAAACAGGAGCATCGTAAGTGTAGCAAGAAGCATTGCGAAGAAAACTATGCAAGACACCCAGAATGACACTTCTGATGCTACTTAACATGAAATTGAGACACAAAAAATGTTAAAGAAATCGTGGAGAGACAAACCACTCCACGGACAATATTTGAAACGAATGGACAAGGTGCAGATCAATAAAGATCAATCATTTATGTGGCTTAAAAGGGGAATAATGAAGCCAGAATCGGAAGCACTTGTAATAGCTGCCCAAGATCAGGCGTTGAAAACACGACATTATGATAAAGCGGTTCTCAAAATTTCCCAAGATCATAAATGCCGCATTTGCCAGGAACACGTAGAAACCATTGATCATATTGTCTCAGCTTGTCCAATCCTACCAAAAATCGAATACTTGAAAAGACATGACAGGGTGTGTAGCTACTTCCACTGGCAGATCTGTACCGCCCTCGAAGTTCCTAACACATGCCCCAAGTGGTACGAACACTCACCGAAACAGTGACGTCTGTTGGATTGTGTACGATATTGTACGACCAACAAATTCAAACTGATCGCATGAATAGCGGCAAACAAACCAGATATAGTCATCCGGGATTTGGAGAACAAATCGTGTTTACTTGTCGATGTTGCTGTACCGTTGCGATCAAAACGTCGTTACCAAGGAGGCAGAGAAATGTCTTAAATACAAAAGTTTGGAAATCGAGATCAGCCGAATGTGGGCGTAAAATTAAAAAGCACAGGTCATCCCGATAGTTATCGGAGCTTGGGATTTGTTCGCAAAATTTGTGTAAGAACTTGTCTAAACTCCCAGGTAATTCAAAAGACTAGGAAGTGCAAGAAATCGCTTTATTTGGAACAGCCCACATTTTGCGCAAAGTATTGTAGAGGCACCGACAGGCCCTAGATCTACTCCTTAGGTAGGTGGTTGCAACCTGGAGTAGATTTTATATTCAGCCGACTCATAACATCTTTAGTCGTGATTTAGAGTAATAATAATAATAATAATAATAATAAACAACGAAGGATGTGTCACGTAAGGGAGGAGGAAGAGGCCTCAGACAAATTGAGGCCTCCTGACATAACGCAATAGTCGGGATGGGAAAGTATGAAGTCAGCCATCATAATGACCCTCTAATGAGGCAGGTCATGAAATCTGACCGAAGAATGGGAAACAGAGGCATTGTTAGTGTAGCAAGAAGCATTGCAAAGAAAACTAGGCAAGACATGTCGAATTACACAGACAATGAACTTCTGATGCTACTTAACATGAAATGTGAGACACAAAAAATTTTAAAGAAGTCGTGGAGAGAAACCACTACACGGACCATATTTGAAACGAATAGACAGAGCACAGATCAGTAAAGATCAATCATTTATGTGGCTTAAAGGGGAATAATGAAGCCAGAATCGAAAGCACTTGTAATAGCTGCCCAAGATCAGTCCTTGAGAACACGACTTTATGATAAAGCGGTTCTCAAAATTTCCCAAGATTAAAAATGTCGCATTTGCCAGGAACACGTAGAAACCTTTGATCTTATTGTCTCAGCTTGTCCAATCCTACCAAAAACCGAATACTTGAAAAGACATGACAGGGTGTGTAGCTACTTCCACTGGCAGATCTGTACCGCCCTCGAAGTTCCAAACACATGCCTCAAGTGGTACGAACACTCACCAGAAGCGGTGACGTCTGTTGGATTGTGTACGATATTGTACGACCAACAAATTCAAACTGATCGCACGATAGCGGCAAACAAACCGGATATAGTTATTTGGGATTTGGAGAACAAATCGTGTTTACTTGTCGATGTTGCTGTACCGTTGCGATCAAAACGTCGTTTCCAAGGAGGCAGTGAAACGTCTTAAATACAAGAGTTTGGAAATCGACGTCAGCTAAAGGTGGGCGTAAAAGCACAGGTCGTACCGATAATTATCGGAGCTCTAGGATTTGTTCCGAAAAAATTGTATAAGAACTTCCCAGGTAATTCAAAAGACGGGGAAGTGCAAGAAATCGTTTAATTTGGAACAGCCCACATTTTGCGCAAAGTATTGTAGAGGCACCGACAATCCCGAGATCTGGTCCTAGGTAGCTGGTAGAAACCTGGAGTAGATTTCATATTCAGTCGACACATAACATCTTTAGTCATGATATAGAGGAATATTAATTATAATATATATAATATATAATATATATTGAAACGAATTATTATTATTGCAATGATAACAATGCGTTTCTGAGAATGAAGAACATTTGAATTACGCGGTAGCCAGGGCGCGCCGACGGAGTCGGGTGCCGGAGTCGAGTCAGAGTGGAGGACCGAAACGCGAGGGAACCACGAGACAGGTAGGCAGTGAAGCTAAGGCGGGGTAAAAGGACGGTTACGTGAGGCGTGGAAGAAAAAAGGACGAATAGTGGTGAAATCTGGGACCATCGAGAATGGAAGGCACGGGAAGACAATGCGGTGAAGAATGGTATGTAGTGAGCTAAAACGGTTGTATGGTGAAGTGAAGAAAGGAAAATATCGGTACATGAAGACAGTCACGTGGGCGAACGCGGAGCAGCGGCGGCACGTGGATTTATGTGCGGGCAGGTAACCGTTAATGTTTGGTGTAGTGTCTGAGTGATCATATGGGAACGAAGACTTAATCGGAGTGAGGGAAGATTAATCATTGGATGGTGCTAAAGGTGGTGAAATCGGCGTTGACAAGACAAACCATGGGGGCAGACACAAGGAGAACATTGAGTGAACATAGCTGAGCAGCAGTAAACAACCAATTGTGAGACGTAGACGAAAAGATTTATTACGGACAGGGAAGTGAGAAGCATAGCGGGCGGCGCGTGGCAAGTTCGTTACAACGGCGGTGTCCAGCGAGATGTAGGCAGCCAGCGTTGTGCTGGAAACGGCCGGCGTTGTGCTGCGAGCGGCAAAGCTCTCCCCACGTCGGCATCCAGCGACCCGACGGGGCCCGAGCACCGCCTCGCTGCGCGAAGCATCGCCTCGCCGGATGATCGTGGTCGCGGAGCGGCGCGGCCCGGGTTTCGGACGTACGGTGTGAGTAAGAACAGACGGGAGAACATTGGGAGGGGGTGAATAGATGACAGGAATCATTGATCTGTAGTAGAGGCCCCACAGTTGTGAAAATTATAAGAAATGAATGGAATTCCTGGACAATAAAGAATTAATGAATAAGAGATTATTTAGAATAGGGAAAATTGATAGAGCAGATTGTTTTGTGAGGAATAAGAACCACGAATTTTTGTAATTAATCGATCAATAAAAATTCATGTTTAATCCGATTACCCTTATGTTTCCATTGATGAAAATAATAGAATCCAGAGCCCATTCCCGGGAAAGAACAAATAATTATTGTGTAGAGTCAAATTCACGACTCGATATATATATATATATATATATATATATATATATATATATATATATACATATATTTTATTCCATAGATAATATAAATTATCATTTTAAATTTTGATCATTTCTAACCTACCAAGGAGCTTTTAAAATTTCTCTTAAGAATTGTTTTTGCAATACTTCCAGTTTCAGAAGGTTGCATTTAGCGGAACCGCCCCATATTGGCGTAGGTCAGTGAAGGTCGCAATTTAAATATTATGAATGCTGAGTCTACTCCTAATTATAATTTCTACTTATGAATGGATACAATTTGAATATTTGTAAATGTGTGTAATTTGCTATCGATGTTATGTGTTTTTCCAGGTTAATTGAGTAACTATTGGAAGTCCAAGATATTTAACAGGAGTGTCTTCAAATCCATTTAACTGCATGATTATTTATTATTAAGGGTTAAATAAAATTATTCGTTTAAGCGATAATATTTTAGCAAGTAATTTTTATTTTCCGGTTTATGTTACGTATACACGGAGTGATATACGTAGTGTAGGGAAAAGTTATGTAATGCTGCGCGAAAAAATGGCCAATTTTCCTTGCCGGGCGCTGATAAAGAAAAAGTGGATTAAACCAGTTGCTAAATAAAGGGAAAAATCCCCTAACACGTGGTGTAGCTAGAACCCCTCTTTTTGTGGGCCCTTGATACCGAAAAACCAATTGAAAGGAAAACGTCCGTCGTCTGCCTGTCAGTCCGTCCGTCTGTGAAACACTACTAGCGCCTAAACCATACGTACGATTTCTTCCAAAATGGATATTTCCCTGTCGATCTGGTTCTAGTCGAAGGCTTTGAGATTTTGAAAATATTCTGTAAAATGTGGGGGTACTTTACATGAAAGACCCCCAACATTTTCAAAATTTTCGCAAAAACGGCTCCAAATTTTTTTCTTTAAATTTCTTGTAAGATTAGAGTAAATACACTTATTAAGGTGGCATAGGTTCGATTTTCACGGATAACTCTGAATTTTCGAAAATTGCAAAAGTTTGAATTTTATTTGACGACTTCCTCCAACTACAAAATTGCAGATAGAGATTTTTCCTTCAAATAATTTTTTTTCTTCCTAGTGAGTTTTTTCTTTAAGGTCATGTAGATTTTTTTTTGAAAATTTTAGTAGTTTTCGGGCAATACTGCCTGCAATATGTGCAACTTTAAAATATTACAAAACAAGATTTTCTCAAAAACGGCTTTAATTTTTTTTATTTGAACTTTTGGTAGGTATAGTGCTTAGCGTATTTTATGAGATGACAAAAACGCCCCTATGGCTCTATTCTTTTTTTTTCAAGATTTGAAAAAATGAAATTTTTTGACTTTTCTTTTGATTTTTTGAAATTCTTTGACAAATTTTTTGACTTTTGTAAATTGACTACTTCTCGCGTCGTTAATATTTACATTAGCAGCGATTTTTTCGAGTACATGTGCTTTAAATAATGCAAAGTATCGTTTTGCGAAAACAACCGTTTTCTGTGAAAGTAGCTCAAAATTTCCGCATTTTCACAAACGCTCAAACGCCATTTTTCTCATATATGGCTGCAAATTGTTTCTTCAAAAATTTTTAACGGATAGTGCTAAATACACTCTTTAATATGACGTAAAGTTTATTTTGAGTTATTTTTCTGTTTTTTTCAAAAATTATATAAATGTTAATTTTTTTGAAATATTTCTCACATCTTTAATATGCACAGTACCAGCAATTTGTAAAAATTATTAAATTTGTGAGTGTAAGTGCTTCAAATAACTTCAAAAGTATTTTGAAAACTCAAAAATTTCCTGTGAAAATGAGCTTTAAATTTCACATATTTAGTAGCGCTTAAACGCAATTTTCTTTAAAACGGCACATAATTTTGAAAAGAAAATTGCCATTTAGGACTAGATTTTTGTGTTCTTTAATATTCTAAAATTAATATTTCAGTTCTACCAATATGACACCGAAAAATTAAGAAAATGGCAAAAAAATGTACTTTTTGCGGTGATATGTAGCAACTGGCAAGAAAGAGCATGTGGCAATACCGAATAGCTAGCGAAGACCCAAGGGAAAAGAAAACTAATACGGGAGAGTCTGTGCCATTCCGTAGCACTCCACGATGATTTATATTTATTTACCGATCATTTAACCATTAAATGAGGAGATTTAGATCATGTTGTAGATAGAATCTACATAAAGTCGATCACTCTGAGTGGTAAATACTGCAGTGTCGTTTCCAAAAAAGGCAATGTCTAAATGCACGAGATAAGGCATTTCAGAAATAAAAACAATGTCATAAAGATGATCCTTGAAAAAATCCAGCTTGTATATTATGATCAGTTGAGAAAGTGTTATTTATTTGTACAGTTGCCGACACATAAAATAGGTAACGGCCACATTCAGAAATGCCCGTCATTCTGCGCATTCTGGCACACTGTACGGACGATAACGCCATCTGGTTCTTTCATAGTTAACTAACGACTGAGAAGCTGATAGGCTAGATTTTCGCAATCATGATCTCTAGTTTGAACGTTCTCTATGATACGCGTGTTTATCCGAATGATTGAGAGTATTGGCGTAGAAGGCACAGGGGGCGGGGATAGTCTCCATCGCGTCGTCATGTAAGCCATTCCATCGTCTACAAGAAATATATCAATAAAGATAAGATCATACAATACGACATAAAAAGTTCAGCACATGCAAAAGAATTCGTGGATTTGAAAAGGAAATTTGGAAATTTTTAATTCTGATTTACTTGCAAAAAAATCAATTGAATATCCCCTCTTTTAACACAAAACAACTTAAGTACGTGAACGAATATTATGGATCCGAGACGAAGAAATGAAATGTGCGATGGCGGCTCCAGGATCGGAAAAATAATTAGGAGTTGGAAGTTTTGGCGAAGTAATAGTGTTCAAATCTCAGTGTTTACGAAATTTAAGGTTTTTGCAACCATTAAACTAAATATTCAGTAATAATTTTGCATCGCTTGTCAAAATTATTATTTTGCAATATTCACCTCAAAGACAATTTGAGGACCATTCCTCCGTTTCGCGCGCGTTTTGGAGTTGTTTATAAAATTGGTAACTGTTGAAAATTTGTTAATTCGCAGTTTTCGGTTCTGGAATATAAGGGTCCCGTTTCCTCTTCAGTACTGCAAAATTTGGAAAATGTTTATAATTACAAATTTTGCGAAATTATTTTATTGTCTTTTCTAAACTGCCTTTGAATGAGATGCAAAATTTCGCAATCCAATCGGCGCTATCACCTTTCGTTTTCGAGATATGTAATTGTTTCTAAGAAATGAGCATGTCATGACAACTCCCATTTCTTTGGAAGTCAATGGCAGTTCTCTCACAAATCTACCCTTCAAGCCGTTTTCCCAATGCAACGTGCGTTGAGCGACACTCTTTTCTCATGCGACCCTGACACCGGAATGGTATTTGAAACTACCTTCAGAACGCAAGTCGATTGCTTTGCGAGTCAAAATCATGGAAACATGAGTTGTTACAAATGTTCCCTAAATACGTAAATGCCAAGAAAGTCATCTTTTGGCAGGCCTGTCCAAGATTTCTGCTCCGCTCATGCTCCGGAGCCCCAAGTTCGTTTCGACAGATGACGAAGAGCGCTTCGATCCGGTTGTTTACGCCACCGCCCAACGGGAGTCCCCCGGCTGCCAATTACTCACCCCTTCCGTAAAAATTTTCTCGCGGAGCGGCCACACTAGCTCGTTTCGAATAGATCAAAGACGACAAATTTTATTTCGGGCCTAGTTCATGTAAAATCAAGTAGGATTTTAATTTAATTTTATTCCAGTGAGTAAGTTCCTTTTTTTATTTTCTAGTTCGAAACATAATTAAGGGGCAAAACGAAATATCCTGGATACGTGTGTTCAGTTAAAACAAATAAAAGCAATTTCATTTGTAACAATTTTAATTGTGGATTTTTTGTTTACAATTCGTTCGCTGTGGGTCACAAAATTCCTTGTCGCCATCAAACGCAAGGAATTGCGAAGTCTCTCGTCGCTCAAACACCCTCGAAACTTCGATTTTGTTAACTGCTTATGAAAAGAAGCTCTCATTTACATACGTGGACCCAAACATAGAAATTACTTTGGCTGCTTTCATATGTAGTTTTGAGAACTCATGTTGTGGAAAATATTCATAATACTCCAAAGAGTTCGCCGTTCAAAATCTTTCTGTCTTTTAGATAGATGGTCAGAGTATAAGTCCTGTAGAACCACTATGAAACAAAATGTCAATACTCTTCGATGTCGCCATTAAGATAAAGCGCAGCAGCTAGCCAGCAGCAGGTTGTCCGTTTTCTTATCGCACGGACTGAAGGAATGCCCCACTCCCCCGGTGAGTAACTTGCGCCGGCGCGCTGCGTGGGACACGGGTGGAGCAAAATTGCACCGGAGCACGGTTTTGGACAGAGCCTGTCTTATGGGAACGCACAAATTCTCAGAGCATATGAAAGAATCAGTCATTTCAACAGCGAAGCTACTACCTTATAATAGTAATAAGATCCACAATTTCTTTAATTTATTGTTATTTAGGTGCAGCTCGTGTCTCAGAAAAGCGAACATTAATACTGTTATTTACACTAATAATATTCACATTTACGATGAATAAGTTTCTTTTTAAATTTGTTTTGCGTTCGTAACGCATCGTAGCCCTTCTGGGGCATTGAGCGCTTGGTATGATCCTCCTTAAAATCCTGTTTTTAATGTAGTCATTCATCGTCAGTCATTTTCATGTATCCTTCCCTACACGGCATTTTCACATCTCTTTTTAATCGTTTGAAGAGAATCAAGCGAAGTTGGTATTATTATATTATTGAATTGAGTTTTATTGAATTTGAAATGACTGCTTGGATATTTTGGAGTTTAATGAACGAAATATAGCGACCTGAATTTATAGCTATGAAAAGTAAACGAAAAATGTGACAAACATCAGTATATCATCAACATTTGTGAAAAATCTTACGAATATCGAAATTAAATGAAGTTCTACACATGCATTGAAAATAATTCACGTATAAAATGTATAGTGACTTCTCCTTCCACTCAAACAATACCATTTTTAAACTCAGAAAATTCTCCAACTTAAAGAAGCACACTCATTCACAGAAAAATTTCATTTATTGCCCACCTCTTCACATATTCAATAATCCGATACACCCCACTTCCATATAGTCTCCTTTCTGCCCAAATAGACATGTGCCAAGAAGTTGAAAATTCCTTCCGAAGATATCAAAACATTCTAAAACAGAAATTATAACAAATAGAATCGCTGCTAAGTCATAAAAGTATACTATGGAACGCGAATGGATTAATACGACACCACAGAGAAGTAATAACTACTCGTATATTGAGTATTTTTCGTAGATTCAAAACTAAAACATAGTTCGTGACAAACAGGACTTTATACAGAGATGTTGTCATAATTCCACAGGATGACCTTATCACCACAAGAAGCCAAATATATTAGGAAAGATTGTGCCAGCACACGAATCACCTTCCAATGAATCTCCTAGTAAGTCAACGCATACCCAGGCGCACACGAAAAAAAATTCTTATGAAACCTACACAAAATGTAATAGTAGTGATATATTTCTGATATTTTGTTGTACTGTATACTATTTGATTCATGTTCATAAATAAACTGATTATAAATTTGCAGACGAGAAATAATTTTAAAATACGAAAATGAATTTGAGATTTCCTCTAAGAGACGTTTTTCATCGTTCCTATTCATTCGCTCAGAATATTACAATCAATTTCGAGATTTCAATGGAAGTGCACGTTTTGGAGTCATCTGAAACGAAAACAGTGTTTTTTTCTCGAAACATCGGTCCATCGGTCCACTTGTCGTTCTGTGAACACACTAGTGCCTAAACTATTCGTAGAATGTTTGCTTAAAACATTGCATTATTGATGTGGCCCGACTCGAGATCCTGCAATTTGAAAATATTTCTTTAAATATTGTAGTGATTTAGTTGACGCGATTTTTTCTTCAAGTGAAATTAGTTCTTGACAATCAGTTCTTTATAAAATATCATGTAAACTTTTCTGAACATATTACTTGTTTTTGCACAATCTTGATTGAAATATGAGTAACATTAAACAATATTAAATTTAATATTTTCTCAAAACTGCATCAATATTGTGTTCTTTAATAGTATTGCATGGAAAGTGCTATGTTCACTGAGTAAAATGAAATGAACTTCATTTTAATTTAATATTCTTCACTTAGGCGTTCTTTACGCTATTCGAGGCCAAAGTTTAATCAAAATTTTTGGAGTCATTTTGAGAAAATTTTAAAATATTTACAAAGAACTTCCAAAACCAAAATGTTTCTGGCAAACTCAGAGGGCCTCGAAATCATTTAAATCGATCGAGGAATATCAATTTTGAAGAAAATCGGCAGTACAGTTTAGGCGCTAGCATTAACCAAGATGGACGAACGGACAGACACACAGACAGACTGACGTTTTGTCGTCGAAATTAATTTTTTATTGTTATATGTGTTAATATTTTAATGTTTTAATACAGGACTCAAAAAAGGAATCATTTCAGCAAATATTGAAAAATGTAAAAAAAATAATGTTACGTAACAACTAATATCCCCTTACCCCCATGTAACACAGCGTAACACAGGCTCAGACCCCCTCCCCCTTATTACCGTTTCGTAATTTATGGACATTCCCTTACACAACGTGTTAGAGGAAATAATTTGTTATATTCTCGTTAACAAACACGATTTACTCAGTTTTTCGTTAACAGGCCCTGGCAATAAGTGTTTTTCTATCAAAAAATCACCAGTATACGATTACAAAACTTACTCTTGTAACGAAGTAAGTATGAAAAAGTAAAAATATGTTACAGGCACCAATAGATAGTTGCTGTGAAGAGGGAGAAAAAAACGAAAAGCTAACTCAGACTCAACGTATTTAGAGACGAAAAAATACGAGAAAATCGTGCTATTTTGGAGTAGGACCAGAAAGGTTAGCTTTTTTATCTCAGAAATGGGAATTTATATAACAAGTAAAACTGAAAAAATAGCGAAATGCTGTAATTTCAAACTGCGATACTGCGGGTATTAAACTTTTTATTTCTAAAAAGGAAAATTTTAGCGTCTCTGAAACAGACAGGTCTTTCACTAATGAGATAACTAGCTCTTATGTGGCTTTGCTATTCTGAGAATGAATCAATAGAAGAATGAATAGGAAATACGAATATTTCAGTTTGCTTTGGCGTGAGTAAAAATATTGATTTTTCTTTGGCAACGCTGTGTAGCCCCTTATCTGATTTTACCCGGAGTCGAAAGTGCTTCCCCAGGAAAAATGGCACGTCAGTGGTAGCTTGAGGCTTATGAGAGAAAATCGATAATCCCTCTCAAGAAAGATGATTTTATTAAACTCTTTTCTGACCTATAATATCGAATCAAGCAGAGAGATATCACTAATATTGTCGCTCGGTGTATAAGGGGAAGCAGTCATTTTTGCATTAATTTTTGGTAAAAATATTTTCTGGATATTAAGAAAATTTCTATTCATTTTTTACTCAAAATCTGTATTATCTTTGTTGTCTTTTAAAAAAATAGAAGACACAAAATATATTTCTGCATACATCTGAAATCAATGTCCAAAAACATTTCCACTTTCAAAAATTTTTCGACAAATTTAATTTTGAAATTTATATAATTTTACTTTAAAGCTATGAAGTTTCAACACACAACTAAAAGACGTCCCATAAATATTCATCAGAACTACCTTCTGGAATACATGTTAATTTCAAAGTAGAGATTGCAAATTCGAAGACCCACTAAGAATAATTGTCATTGCTAATCACCAGCAATTCCATCATCTTTATTCACATTCTCTATGAAAAGCGTTTGTGAGACAGTGCATGCATTTACTATTTTGTTTCTTTCTAAGTAAAGGAGACAAACAATATACATAGTAGGAATATAACTCATATCAAGGCAAACAGGAAAAGTCAAGACGGGTTTTAGTGAATTACTCACAGACAAAGAAACGTCCTATTTCATGACGATATTTCGCTAAAATTCTGCAAGATTTCTTACGACTTACGATTACAAGATTACTAAACGACTCTCTTTCCGAAGTACGTAACTTGGAGGTATCCGAAGTATTAAGACAATTCAAGGCAAGGCAATTCCATTGTCCTTTTTGTTCTAAGACATACAAACAGTTTTGTTTGTGGCAAAAAAGAAAATAACAGTACAATATTTTAAAATTCGTTATATTCCCGATTTAAAATCGTGTTATTTATTTTACTACAATAAAATCGTGTTATTATCTCAATGCCGCACGTCTATTACAATTTTCTTTTTAGAATTCCTTGTTCGCTATCACGAATTTTGCCCGTTTCATGCCTAACATTGTCAAGACAAAAGTATAATTTTGGAAATTAGTGGAATTTTACTTTCCCGTATACATACGTATATACGAAGCGTGAATGAGTTCCATTTTTCTCTCCCCACTTAGCAATGTCCTGACATTGCTGTTGTAATACATATCTCTGATTGTTTCTTTTTTGTTTTTTTCTCGTATTGTTCTTTATTATATGGTGTGTTGGATGCAGTCGTGTGTTGTTTAGCGTTGATGCTTTTTGTCCATGAACGTTTTCTTAGTTTTTTGAGTTTTTTTTCATGGTGTTGTCCCAATACTCCCATTTTACATTTATTTGTATTTTTTATAGCCGATCTTCATTATTTTCCCCTCTTCTCGTTCTTGTATTGCTACTTGCCAAACTGCAGTCATAGATCACTCTTTCCTGTCTTGTGAGAACATTTTCTATACAAGTGTCTTTACCTTTTAATTTATTCTTGTTCTTTGTGATTGACATTTTATCTCGTTATTCTTCCTGTTTTATTTTCTCCAATAAAGAATGCATGAACAAAGTTTATATACCCAACTACGTTTTCCAGGATGTTTTTTGTTTTTTCTCTTTGTATGTGGCTGGGTTTCCTTGTGAATCCTTTTCATTTTCATCACTATGTAATTTCTTTTCTCCTTTTTTATTATTTTTACTTTCCCGTATAAGTACGTATATACGGAGTATATATGTAGTGTAGGGAAAGTTATGTAATGCTGCATGAGAAAACGGCGGATTTACGGCGGAAAAAAGTCACTTTTGGGCCACGATCACGAAAAAGTGGTTAAATCCTGAGCTAAATTAAGAAAAAATCCTCTAACACGTGGTTTATCCAGAATACATGTGTTGTGGGTCCTTGATACCGAAAAACCAATTGACGGCAAAACGTCCGTCTGTCAAGTGTATGTGAACAACACTAGAGCCTAAGCCATGCGTAGGATGTTTTCCCAAATTGAAGAAACCCCTGTCCATTTGACCTGCGTTGCCCTGCGATTTTGAAAAGCATTCATTAATTTTTGGGGGTACTTTACATGAAGCTTCCGAACATTTTCAAAATTTTCTCAAAAACGGATCAAAATTTTTAATCGAAACTTATGATAAAGGGTTAGATTTAACTTATGTAATATTCTTAATATCACATTTTTCTATTTTAAATGGCCTGAAAAATTGAGAAAATGTTAAATAAAAAAATGTCAGCCATGGATAACAGCTGGAAATTAGGCGATGTAAAACCAAAAAACTAGTCTAAATTAAAGAAATCAGAAGAGATCTAGTACGAGAAACTCTGTGACATTCTGTTGTAACACTAGTTTCTTTTTATATGACAACGAAAACGCTCCAACACTTGCGAGGTTTGGCATACAGGCAGTCCCACCAACTACGGGCCTCCCCCGTAACTTCTAAACGGTTCCCGAAATAGAAATGTAGTTTTCGCCCAACAATGCGGAATCATGGGGCAAGTAATGTGCCGTAAGGATATTGTCCGAAAAATTTTTAGTTTTCGAGAAAATTAATCATCTTTCATTTAAAATGGAACCATGATTTTTCTCATTAGCGAGAGGTAGATCATAAGTAGACGAGTGCAATGACGTAACATGTTATTGTTTTAATAGTATTTTGAGCACAAAATTATACTTTCTGACAAGTGATTTTAAATAAAATGCACGAGATTTCCTGTGTCAATTCTTGCAACTGTTGCCATTCAGGAAGGTTGCATTCCCGGCGCCGGCTCTTTTCGAGGAGAGGCCGCGAAGGCCTTCACCAAAAGTTACAATAGCGTCGGCTGCTACAGCAAAAAGTGCAGGTTTCATTTACAATCTCTTGCCAGAAACTATAATTTATTACACAAAATACTATCAAAATGTGAACATATGTTACATCATTGCATTCCCCTTTTTATGATTTATCTATTGCTAGTAAGAAAAATATATGGTTCGATTTAAAACAATCAAAGTTGATTTAATTTCTCCAAGAGTAAAAGTATTTCTAACAATATCTCCACACTATTTCGCTTGCTCTATGACTCCACATTGTTGAGCGAAAACTGTATTTTGATATCGGAAGCCGTTTAGGAGTTATAGGGGTGGCCCATAGTTGCTGAGACTACTTGTAGTAAATCACCAGCTGGATTATGTAATGGAATCTCGAAACCTATGCTTTCAAATTCAAATCTCAGTTCGGAAAGTGATTTCGCAGGTGCTAAACACTCCCAAAACGACGTTTTCGGTGTTTCAGTCAAATGGTAGAGAACGTAGGATTCTGGTCGTTCAATTATTCTGAACGTAATCATCCTAACAATGGTTATTTTTAGTTTAAATGATAGTATTAATGTTTGCTTTTCTGCATGGGTTGAACACGGGCTGCATTTAAATAACACAATAAATTAAAGAAATTGTGGATGTTATTACTATTATAAGGTAGTGGCTCCGCTGTTGAAATGACTGATTCATTCATATGCTCAGAGAATTTGTGTGTTCTCATAAGATGACCTCCTTGGCATTTGCGTATTTAGGGAACATTTGTAACAACTCATGTTTCCATGATTTTGACTCGCAAAGCAATCGACTTGCGTTCTGAAGGTAGTTTCAAATACCATTCCGGTGTCAGGGTCGCATGAGAAAAGAGTGTCGCTCAATGCACGTTGCATTGGGAAAACGGCTTGAAGGGTAGATTTGTGAGAGAACTGCCATTGACTTCCAAAGAAATGGGAGTTGTCATGACATGCTCATTTCTTAGAAACAATTACATATCTCGAAAACGAAAGGTGATAGCGCCGATTGGATTGCGAAATTTTGCATCTCATTCAAAGGTAGTTTAGAAAAGACAATAAAATAATTTCGCAAAATTTGTAAATTATAAACATTTTCCAAATTTTGCAGTACTGAAGAGGAAACGGGTCCCTTATATTCCAGAACCGAAAACTGCGAATTAACAAATTTTCAACAGTTACCAATTTTACAAACAATTCCGAAACGCGTGCGATACAGAGGAAGGGTCCTCAAATTGTCTTTGAGGTGAATATTGCAAAATAATAATTTTGACAAGCGATGCAAAATTATTACTGAATAATTTACATTATTTTACATAATTTTACATTATTTACATAATAATTTACTGAATACCTTACATTTCGTAAATACTGATAATTGAACACTATTACTTCGCCAAAACTTCCAACTCCCAATTATTTTTCCGATCCTGGAGCCGTCTTCGCACACTTCATTTCTTCGTCTCGGATCCGTAATATTCGTTCACGTACTTAAGTTGTTTTGCGTTAAAAGAGGGGATATTCAATTGATTTTTTTGCAAGTAAATCAGAATTAAAAATTTCCAAATTTCCTTTTCAAATCTACGAATTCTATTGCATGTGCTGAACTTTTTATGTCGTATTGTATGATCTTAACTTTATTGATATATTTCTTGTAGACAATCGAATGGCTTGCATGACGACGCGATGGAGACTTTTCTCCCCCCTCTGTCCCTTCTACGCCAATACTCTCAATCATTCGGATAAACACGCGTATCATAGAGAACGTTCAAACTAGAGATCATGATTGCGGAAATCTAGCCAATCAGCTTCTCAGTCGTTGGCAGTTGGTTCCGAATGTTCTTTTGTAATAGTTAACTATGAAAGAACCAGATGGCGTTATCGTCCGTACAGTGTGCCAGAATGCGCGGAAAGACGGGCACTTTTCAATTTGACCGTTACCCATTTTATGTGTCGGCAACTGTACTTTGAATTTTTGATTAATGAAAATGGATTTTATTATATTTCCTAAGTAATTTCTGAGACCATTTCTAATTTTATAAAATAATTTACCATGCCAGATTTTATCAAATGCTTTTTTAACATCTAGAAATATAGCAAGAGTATGACGTAATTTTTGCAAATTAGTAGCAATATAATCTGTTAAACGCAGTAATTGGTGGGTAGTAGAATGGTTATTTCTGAATCCGAATTGACAACTAGGAAGAAGATCCAACTGTATTTTTGAAAAGAAATTCGGAATGAAATATCTTCTACCCCATATCTAGGTTTTCCAGGAATTGTATAGTCTCATTATTTAAATGACTGTCTAGAGGTAAATTATAGTACTCATAGAACCTAAACATGGCTTCTTTTAAATCTCTTTCATAGGCAATCGTCGTCTCCGGTATTATTTCAATAGTATACCTTTCCGTTGCGGCTCTCACACGCAACCAATCGTTATGAATGAGGTCTCAAAAGAAAGAGAATTTCATGGAGAGGTGACGAATTTCACTTTGTCTTTCAAAACGTTAAAGATTTGTTGAAAAAAACGCATCTAAATATTCGGTTTAAATGCAATCCGCAGCACATGACCCCATTGTCAAAATGAATACAGTTAAATAACTTCTAAACAATGCGTTTTAGGGTTTTAAAACTTGAAATTTTAAGGCCAAAGGCTTCAAAGAATTGTTCCCCACATTAGAATCTACAAAAAGAGATATTACTAGACATTCTATTACATTTTTCTGGTACGGCGCTCAACGAAATTATCAGTACCACCTCCATCACAAGCCTTGGCACAGGAGGCCGTGAACTAAGTCAAACTAAAATTGACAGAGAAAGCTTTTACATTTTTTGACGTTCTTCGTCGGAAAAAGAAGAACGAAAAAATACTGGCAAAGAATGGACGATTCTGAACGGTGAAGAGAGAAGATTATCTTTTAGGTTTGGTAATAAAAACAATTTAATAAAACGATTCCTCTCCGGTGAACCATAACATCCCAGCGCGCCGAATGGAAGTGAAACGGATCAAGTCAAGGCAAGCGATATCCTGCTCTCGTATAATAGTGAAGAAGTAGGTGCACAAAAATCCCGAGATTAACCGGTTTGGTATATGTTTCACCTGTGCCAGTATTGTCGTTATCAGTCGTGATTCGGTCAACTTTTTAAGTCAGCGTGTTCAGTCATAATATTGCATTTGCAAGAATATTTACAGAAAACAAGTCGAACCGTTTGCACGAAAACTATGTAGATTTTTCTCTTGATACAGGCTGTGATGCTATTTTAAAGCATGTCAATAAAAGATCTAGATGTTATGTACAACCAAGTTAAATTTATTATTAAGTAGATTGATTCATTAATCATTGAAGAACAGTGTTACAGATACAGTACTGATTTGTCTGCTTTCTGCAGTATTTTGTTTCCCATTTCCCCTCACACATTCAATTTTTTAATGAAATCGTGATGTGTTATCTCTTCACAGCTACGAACAATTAAAAAAGTACTTAGTGTGTAACATCAGCCCTCAGAAAGAACAAACAGAGAAGATTATTTTGAAGTGTGCAAAGGAAAAATGCGAAACATTCCAGGAATCACATTGCAATGGTTCGTTAACGTTAGATGGAATTTGTATTAAATATTTCTTAGACAACAAAAGCAAAATTACCGTTGTTACATCATACGATAAATCAGATGCTGCTTCACCACCTGATGTTTTTTGTTCATACTATATAAAATCCTCTCTTGTGTTATTCCAGTGGTATAGATGCATTTTGCGGCTCTCGCATGCCACGAATCTTTATAAATGAGATCTCTAAAAAAGAGAATTTTACGGAGACGTGGCGAATTGCACTTTGACTTTAAAAATATGAAGAATTTGGTGAAAAAAAGGCATCTACATATTCATGTCAAATGCAACTTGCAACACTCTGGCAGCATTTTAAACATCTATTTAGTTTAATAACTCCTAAACGAAGTGTTCTAGAGAGTAAAATTTTGTAATTTTGGGGCCAAAGGCCTCACAGACACATTCTACGTGAGTCTATAGTCTATAGAATGAGAGCTTCTGGGACATTTTATTACATTTTGTTGGTCCAGCGATTCTCGATACAATCCCACCTGTTCGGAGACGTGCAGAATCTGCAACTGTAAGAGAAATTAAACTAATTTCTTGATATTCTAGGCGACTGAATCGCACGGGTGTTCCTCTCAATTCGGTAATAAAGTTAAATAATATTCTAAAGAGTAGAGTAATACTTGCCCGATGCTGTAATTTCGCATGGCCAACTTTACGTAGCTTTCTCAAGAGTAAAAACTATCAGAAAATGTCTACGTGGCTATCAAGGAAAGCGAAAATCTGTCAAAGAAGATTGTATAATTATTTCACATGCCGTTTCTAAGGAAGTGTAGTGAATTGTTCCAAGACCATTTGCCTATAATACTAAATTTATTCAAGATATATTTTCAGACATCAATTTCATTGTTTTTCTTTTTATTTCATATTCTATAAACAGTTTGGAAGTTATCATTATACATTTTTTAAACAAATTAACACGTTTCGTTAACAACTTTCCGTCTGAATATGGAAATGAAAAGATAGGGGGGGGACTGCAATTTAATATGCGAGAGTTCTCGCACGGGTACGCTAGTATTACTTAATTTCTCTATGGTACCATTAATGATATTTTCTGCCAGTAATATATTCCATAAACTAAATGAAATATTAAATTGCTTATTACATTAATTTCTTCATTTACGTTTATTACATTAAAACTCATTCAAATGTTTATAAACACTTCAAACATTAAGATTCTCGTAGCTATGGGGTAGCTAGTGAGGGCTAAGGACACAAATTCGTAGCTAATTTACCTTTGAAAATATATTTTATTATATAGGAGCGAATATATTATTCAACAAAACTTGAAAAAACCGCTTTTTTTTCTGTATTCAAAATTCGACTAGAATATGGTTTAGGATAGAGATCATAGAATTATGAAAACGTGCACAAATTTCACTTCTCGCCATAGCTCGTCACACAGAGTTTTAAACTGTTTTTGATGTAAATAAATAAATAAATAAATAAAGCTGTACTATATCCATTAACTTGCTCATTATAAATTAATGTTGATCCTATATTATGTTTTGAAATACATTTTCTAGTTTGTTCTGTTTATTTGTCATTATCAATGCAATAAGGGCTTTTTATTGCCTATTTAAATTTCGGTACCTAAAAAGTAAATTACATGAGAAAATTTTATATTTGTTTTGTTCTTTGTATTTTAATTTTATATATATCTTCTCCTTAACTTTTTTTCATTTATGGGCATATAGAGCTTTTAGAGTATCTATCTGACAAACAAACATTTATAATTTGATCATCTTCAATTCGGTTATTAGGAAATTTTCTAATCTCCGAACAAGTTAATATTTTAATTATGATAAAAATTGGGTATTCTGGATCTACTTTCAATTCATGAATATTTTTTGTATGAGGTTGATTACGTTTGTTTAAAAATGCCAATTTATTAGAGAAAAACTGTATTCAATATATTTTCTACGTATACTAATTAGTGCCTCTAAAAATTACTCTTTTTCGTAGTTACATAAACGTTTAACGATCAAATATTTGTAAAAAATTGAGATGATAACTGTTTTTGCAGAGTTCAATGAATTGAGGTTTTATAAAATCTAGTCCAGTAAAAATGAAGTTGTAATAATAAGTTTTTTGAAGTATTTTCAAATCAAGTTGAATTTTTTTTTTGAGAATTTTTGAGTTGTAGGAAAATGTATTTAGTAATAAAATTCATAAATTAAGGATGCTACGGAATGGCACAGACTTTCCCGAATTAGTTTTCTATTTCCTTTGATCTCGGCCAACTACTCTGACTTGAAACACACTCTTGCCAGCTGCCATCTATCGCCACCTAAACTTCATTTGTTTTTAGATTTTCTTAATTATTCGGTTTCTTAATAGTAGAACGGAAGTACTTTAATATTTAACGATATTAAAGAACAGTAAAACCTCGTTCTAAATGGCATTTTTCTTTGAAAAACGATGAGCCGTTTTTATCAAAAATGCGTTTAAGCGCTACTGTAATTACGAAAATTGAAGCTATTTTACACAGGAATCTTTTGTAATTTCGAAAACCTTCATTTAAAGTCATTTGAAGCACATTAACTCACAAATACAATAGTGTTTACAAATTGCTGAAAATATGCGTATTAATGAGGTAAGTGATCTTCCAAAAAAAGTTACATTTGTGTAATTTAAAAAAAAACAAAAAAATACCCGAAAATGAACTTTACGTCATATGAAAAAGTGTAATTTTCACTATCCGTTCAATAAGTTTGCAGAAAAAAATTGAGTCATTTTTTAGAAAATGGCGTTTGAGCGTTCCTGAAAATGCGGAATTTTCAACTAGTTTTCACAAAAAACGGTTGAGTTTTCGACAAACTTTACTTAACATATTTAAAGCACATGTACTCATTAATATAATAATGTCAAGAAATCGCCGCTACTATAAATATTAACGACGTGAGAGACAAGTAAAAAAATACATTTTTGCAAAACAACAGAATAGTGCAGTATGGTGTTTGTCATCTCATAGGGTGATATGAATAAAAATGAGTAAGCACTTCAGAGCAATTGCTCATAAGTGCAAGTAGGAACTACTACTTCTCATAAGCAATTACTTCTTTTCATATGAATAAAAAGTTTCGTGAAACTCGGAGCATTTACTTCTCTCTGTGAGTAATTGCTCACTAACTGATCTATTGCGATTGGTCGATTTTCGTCTGTTTTCTTTGTCTACGTTACCGGACATCGGCAGGAGGGAATTCCATTTTATTCGAAACTCCCTCTTACTTTTCTTAGTTTTCACTTATTTTAATATTTGGAATTTTTTTAATTTTGAATTTGTAACGTTCTATTATTTAATGTTATGTTTAGTTTTTAACGATCTTTTATTTTCAATTTGAATGCTAATTAAAGCTTGGCGACGCGCGCTTGTTCCTGATGGTATCGACCGTGTTAGGTTACCGAACTGTACCGAATTGGTACAGTTGATGTGCGTTCTTAGCGAAATTTTAGGAAATCTTCCATCATTCATTTACTCACTACTTAAAACCTCACAACCAGCTCACAACAGTCGTGTATCAACTCTCTTGTATCCATTCAATACGATTTGAGTCACCTAAAGAGATTGGTCCGAAAATTTGAAGTAAATGCTTTTCAGAAGAAGCAAATTCTCGATTTTATTCATACGAAAAGTAAGCAATTGCTCCTCGATCAAGCAGTTACTCACCTGTGGATAAATTGCTCAAAATAAGAGTAATTACGTCTTTTATTCATACTTGTTTTAAGCAATTGCTCTGCAACCTAGAGAAAGAAGTAATAGCCCATTTTTATTCATATCACCCATAGAGTACATCAGGCACTATCCTTACCAAAAGTTTAAAGAAAATATTTCGAGCCGTTTTTCAAAAAAACTTGTTTTTGTATTTTTTAAATAGTACATATTGCATGCAATATTGCGCGAAAACTACTAACAGTTTCAAATAAATGTACGTGAACTTAAATGAAAGAACTCACTTTGGAGAACGAATTTTATTTGGAGGAAAAAAATTCGTTCTCTGTCTTCAATTTTGTAATCGGAGCAAGATGGCGAAAAAAATTCGAACTTTTGCAAATTTTCGAAAATCCAGAGTTAATCGTTAAATTAGGACCTGTGCCACCTGTAAAAGTGTATACATTGACTCTATTCTTACAAGAATTTTGAAGAAATAAATTGTAGCCGTTTTTGAAAATGGTCGGGTGTCTTCTTGTGAAGTACCCCCAAATTTTACAGAATCTTTTTCAATATCTCAAAGCTTTGACTCGAGCCAGATCGACAAGGATTTCTTCAATTTGAAAAAAATTCTACGTATGGTTTAGGCGCTAGTAGTATTTACAGACGGAGGACGGACGGACGGACAAACGGACGTTTTGCTTTTGATTGGTTTTTCGGTATCAAGGACCCACAAAAGAGGGATTCTGGCTGCACCACGTGTTAGGGGATTTTTTTTTCTTAATTTATCAACTGGATTGATCCACTTTTTCGTTACCAGGACCCGGCAATGATATTTTTCTGCCGCATATCCGCAGTTTTTTCACGGAACATTACATAACTTTCCCTATACTACGTATATAAGTTAAAACAAATTTATGAAAATAATGAATATGTTGACTTTATGGAATATTTTGTTAAGATTGAAATACATAAAAAAACTATTGTAAAACTGTGTTATCTTAACAAATGTGGGATAAAAAGTAGTCATATTTAAGTTCATAATAAAATGGGAGGTGAGAAATAATATGGTCCAGTAGTCCTCTCTTATATACTATCTCTTCATCCAGATAGACAGTGCAAGGACTGAGATGGGGCTAAGGGATACCTTGGGCAAATATGTGTAAATAGAAGGCCCAAGTAAACCTATGGAACGTACGGGGAGCAAGAAGGTGTGATTCACCGGAAATACGTAGGTACAGGTATTCCGTAGGTACCGGGTCTGTCTCTGGTCAATAAGACGCCAATAGATGTAAGCTAGGAAGAGGGTGGGCAAAACGGAAAAGCTACCCAGGACGAAGAAAAACGAACTAGTACGAGAAAGTCTGTGCGATCCCGTAGCACTAGTTTATTATTCAAAATTTAATTTGAATAGAAAATGAAAAACAAATAGACGGTGTTGTTAACTAATTATTGAATAAGTAAAGTGTATGTATGTAATGAGATATGTAATGTTTTTCTTTTTTAACATGCGTAGGACGTGATGCTGACTCGCTTTTATGATCTACCTGCTCCCTGGAGTATGGCAGCATCTGTTCACGGAGCAAATCTCCCCGTCTTGGAAAGTGGCTCTCGTCGAGGAAGCATTAACGTAATGACTCTAATTCCTAAAGACGATTTGGAGGAAGTCGCTAGTCATTTATCTTTTAGCCCAGGAACCAACTCTCTCGGTGTATTTATAATCGTCTACTTGCATTGTCGGGGTCTTAAAAGAAAGACTCTCCAAGATATAAACACAGAATTTTATCAAAAGCTTGGCACAAGCCTTGTCATTCATCTTTGTACATATAAGGAATCGTTTGTGTATTTCTCTAAATCTCACAATGGAGAGAAGAAACACTGGCCGATTATAAAAAAAAATGTCTCAGATTTCTGTAACGAGCACGTTGATGAAGATTCCAGAATGTTGCAACTGAATACTGGATTTCAAAATTTGAAGGGCTTCAAATTCGACTTCGTAATTCGCGAACAACACGCGTGGATCAACAGAAGAGGTGAACATCGTTTTGGTGGACGAGATTTAAAATTTGCGCTCCTGCTGATGGATTATGGAATGGAATGGTTAGGTTCTGAAAAGAGATGGAGCATCGGTAGAAAATATATAACGGACGTTGAGTTAGTGTTGCCAACTTTTCGCATTTCCGAGCTTTGGGGCTCGGACACGGTGGACTTCTTGGGAAGTAGTACTGCTGTTATTACACAGGTAATTATACAAGGTGGTAAGTGAAAACGTAAACGACAGGTAACTGCAGTTACCTGTCAAACGAATTTGCCTTCTCATGCCATTCTTTTACGAATAATCAGTAACAGAATTACAGCAAAGAATATGCAGTCGCATAATGTGGGCTAAGTAAATGTAGCAGGCTAATAGATTACCGTAAAATTGTTTGAATGTTCATGAACTATCCATTATCGTTCGATAAATAAACTAAATTCACTTCTGTAGTAACATTTCTATACGAAGGTGAGCGTAAGTTTTATTAGTTTTCCAATTTGTTTGATTACAGATATAAAGTTTTAGAACTAATGGAACTTTCGTCTGCTGTAGTCCAATCATGTTTGAAAATTGTATGTTTGTAAGCACATTCCAAGTCATGCCTGCCATAAAATGTCTATTTCACTTGTAAAATATATTAACAAGATACTACGTAACAGACGAGGTGTGCTATATTTACAACAGTCTAATGAAAGATTGCACACATAGTTAAAATGTAAGAACTTCGTAATTTCCAATATAATTATTGTCCCTTCACTTGACCTTTACAAATAACACAAAAAACTTGCTGTAGCATCACTAGTTCTTGTTTTTTTATAAGAAAACAATATGCGTTTATGGTTTTATATTTATTGAAGTTTTCAAATATTACTGCATTAAGTAGGTAATGAAGGGAGAATCATACGTACTTAAAAAACTACCATTTTGTAACATGCTTCTCCATTGAAGATCGCCTATGGCCCACCCAAACGGCTCCGGTGGACGTCTTCAATTTGGATTGTATTGTTATCAATTTCAGGCGTTTCCAGGGCGACCTTAATTAAATAATTTAAAAAACTTCAGGAGACATATAAAACAAGTGACGGAGGATAAAAGGGTTAAGTTTTTATTGATTGTCTTTCACGATTGCATAAAGAAAAAGTTCCATTTATTATAGACAAACAAGTGAAAATAGAATTCATAAAACAATTAAACATATATTTCTATAAAAGATATGTGAATGATATTATCCTTACAATTCATAGAGATAAAACTAAAAATATTTTAGAAACTTTTAACAATTACAAACCTAAAATCATATTTATAATTGAATTAGAAAATAATTGCTGTTTGAACTGCCTAGATATAAAGATTATAAGAAATAACCAAATAACAACTGAATGGTACCAGAAACCTGTCGCGACCGGCCGTTCATTAAATTATCAATCCAGACATCCAACTTCAATGAAAATTGTGTGATTGATGGCATGGTGGATAGAATGGTTAATGTATCAAAAAACGAAAATTACAAACATAATGTAAATAAAACTGAGAACCTGTTAATTGCTAATGACTAGTCCTTTGAAGTTATAGAATTAAAGATAATGTTCCACAAAAATGTAAGCGTTCAAAATAGATCTGAGACTGAAGAAATCAATGTAAATAACACGTCAAACAATCACGGTCCTAATTTAGTATTTCCACATGTTCCTGGGATCAGTAATAAAATTCAAAACATTGTTAGTAATAGTTTCAATGGGAAAAACAATCTTAGAAATAATATTTTGAATAAAATTTACGTAAGAATGTTGAAGATATAATACCATATAAGGAAAGAGAAATACTGTGTATTAGATAACTTGTCAAACTTGTGACAAACAATAAATTGGTCACATTAAACGAAATTAGAACCGAAAATCAAAGAGCATGAAAGGAAATTAGGGAGTCATTTAACGGGCGGAACTCGGTAACGATTCGTAGAATAGAAACAGGTCATAAATTGGCTTTTGAAAATGTTAAAATTCTTGATAATGAAACCAGGAGATTCCCAAGAATAATTTCCGAAACTCCATGTATTAAATTAAATGAAACTATGAATTCGATGATAGAATGTAACAACTTCATCAATGCATATGATAATATATTACGCGTTAAATAATATTTCAAAACAATTTTCTTCCATTATTGACACCTCCCTCCCTATGGTCATCTGACCCACTACCTCTGTTCTATTAATTCCTAATTCTGATTACCTAATTCTTTTCATTTGTTTTTCTTACGTTTGTTGAACTAAACTTGTATATCTAATATATCTATAAGGTAAGCTTCCAGGCCGATGGGATCGCTACATCCCCTGCACATCCTTACCATAGGATGGGGAATGCAACAGTCAGCCCGGTTTCTACTGCCTATAAGGGAGCAGTTGACCGCTGTATTCACCTATTGATATATCCGTCCTTCAGCGCCCATTATTCCTTCCCTATCCTCGGGTCGAACGGGTGAATCTAGTTACTCGGAGGTTCCCGATCCTTAGGATTTCCTCCCCATTCCCTTCACACCGGAGTAGACGAGACTCTTCAGGTGAAGTGAAACCAACACGTCTAAGGGAAAAACCGGGTTGCATAAACATAACTTTTGCGAGTTCGGAGACAGAAAAGAGGCAGCCTCTCTATGGAACTCAACCTGCGCAGCGCCCGTAACGCGGCCAGGGGATATATTTTGCTACTGACAAGCCTCAAGGAAAGAAGCCGAACCGATTTGTTGACAACCACAGCAAACGAAAAAGGTTAAAGCACATGGGAATAACGGATGTACTAAATAAAGTAAGATGGAATGTTCGCGGTCTAGAAAATAAAGAAATAGAACTATTAAAGATATTAGAAGGAAGAAAAACCAACATTTCTTTAACAACAGAATCAAGAAAGAAAACAAAGGAACTGAGAGAGATTGATAACTGGGTGAATATCTATAGTAGAGTGGAACAGTGAGAAAGAGCAAAAGCTGGTGTAGCGACGTATGTGGATATGAAATGGAAGAAGTGCAATCAAGAAAGAAAACAAAGGAACTAAGAGAGATTGATAACTGGGTGAATATCTATAGTAGAGTGGAACAGTGAGAAAGAGCAAAAGCTGGTGTAGCGACGTATGTGGATAAGAAATGGAAGAAGTGCATTACGAGTTATACATACATCAATGAAAGAATGCTAAGAGTAGATTTTAAAATGAGTAGAGTTAATCTTACAGTTATTGGAGTTCATGCCCCCGAGAAAGGTAGGAAAGAAGAAACCATAAAATTTTATGACAAGCTGCAGACAGAGGTAAAAAAAACGTAATCCAAATAACTCGCTAATTATAGCTGGAGATGAAAATGAGAGAGTGGGAAACATGTCTATTCCCAATGTTATAGGACACTATGGAGAACAAAAAATAAATAAAAATGGAAAGGAACTCAGAGAATTTGTAACATACAATGAACTAAGAATCGTCAGTACATTTTTTAGAAAAAAAATATTCATAAATATACTTGGAGTGCCCGGGGACAACACTCATTGATAGATTATGTAATAGTTAATAAAAAATTAATTTCTAACATGAAGGATACCCGTGTTTTAAGAGGATATGACATTTACTCAGATCACTATTTAGTGGAAACAAAAATAAATATAAGAGCATGATGGAAGAAACAAACTGCTGCAAAAAATAAACAAGATGTAGGTTATAAAGTGTATCTACTAGAAGACTGTTATATCAGAGGCGGTTGAATCACTTCTTGAGCAACATCGCCACATCATAAAATATGAATGAAGAATGGAAAAACATTGAAGAATCGATAAGAAGAGCAGCATATGAGGCATTAGGCACTCGAAAAAGTAGACGAAAAAGGAAAACTTTGAAAATATGGAATGATACAATTGCAGAGGTAGTGCAAGAAAAGAATGTAGCATAGGATATACGCTACAGCGATTGGCCACTTAAAGAGTTATGACAGTATTAACTCATTTGAAAAGTAAATTTTGAAAATTTGCTACTCACTTTCTACTGTCCAATGGTCTTTTTACTTATCCCAACTATCTATCGGGTCCCAACTTTCTATCGGAAAATGAACATCACGTTATTAATTAATTTTTTCATAAAAACGTGTCATTTTGTACAGTGATTGGCCAGAAATTATTGTGATTGGCTACATGATGACAGTGATTGGCCACTGAATTATTTCTAACAGAAACAACTAGATAACAATATATTCAATTAATTATTTTATTGTCCAATAAAGCACACAATTTGTAAGATACAGATTTAATATAACTTTAATATTTAAGCGCCGTTAGGATAAATCCTCTATTTTCAAATCTTAGCATATACGACTCAATTCTTATGTCAGATGTGTCTGCTGACCGGCCGTTACAGGGAGTATGATGGCATTGTTTAGCGATGTGGACGAATAATGCTTCAAATATATTAGTAGAATACCTCACTTGAAATCCATTTGTTATCACTTTTTCAAATCTCTCAGCCGTCTGGGACTGTTTCAGCAATTTTACTCCTATCTGTTAGTATGAATAGATAAATCAATGGACTAGTGACAAGTCCACTTGCTGGAAAGCAGAACATGACTGTCATATTGAATGATCTTGGCTGTCCGGTTTTCAACCGCGGGAGCCTACGACCTCATGACTCTCATATTGTCTTTTGAAGCTCTTTGTTTTACTGAGTAAACATTCTTACTTCCTTTTTCAGCTAGAACCTTCCCTGTAATTGTACGTTTGAAAATTTGACTGTTCTCTATTAGAGACCCTTTTAGGATAATTTATTTTCTCACCCAAGTTACTTCCCTCGATGTACCCTCTAACTTCAAGTCACATTCTGATGTCTTGATCGCTGACACATGGGCCAGCGGAAGTCACTGCTTCACTTATCCGTTTAGTGATTATGGGGTGTCTTCTTAAAAAAAGCCTTGACCCAACCTTCTCCTGGACGGCTGTTTTTGAACGGATTGTGCAGTTAGTTTAGCAGCCAAAAATTGATGAACACTACTCTGTATATTTCCTTCTTTCTTGGAAAACCTTTCCTGGCTAGTCCAAGTACACACCTAAGAAGACTGTCTTCTTCTTTAGATAAAATATCATCAAAAATTAGTGCTGTTTTGTGATCTGGATTGTTAAAACGAAATTGCAAACTTGTTTTTGGAACATTAAATGATTTTTCAGCAGAACGCACAGATGCTCCGTTATTTTTAACACATTTGATGATATTTGCTATGGCTTCTGTATCATACTCCTGCTTCGGCTTCTTTGGCATCATAAAATCTCTTATTTCATGCCCATGCAGTTTATATCAGTGTGCAATAATATTAAACTACGATTAAAAACAATCTGACAACAATCATTAACAGAGTTGCCAATAACACAATTCACACACTATCGAAGATATATTGGCCACCCCCTATGTAACTAAATATGCGAAGCCAGGCTTCTTATTTTCAGCTGATATCATTGTCACTCAATAAGATTTGAGTTTTCTAACATATCAAGGTGATTTACTTACCTCCGTAATCAACAAACAGCGCTGTTAGATATCAAGTTTCTAAAGAAAATCTTAATAAATCTTTACATACAATGAACACGCACCGCACTGTTAACAAACATCTTCCATATTGGCAACAGTTGCACTCTTGGGGTCAAAGTAAATATTCCATAATACTCATAAAGCATTCCTTTGTCCTATTTACAAGAAAAATATTAGAATACGGTGTTAGAACAAGCGGTAATTCAAATTATAGTTGGAGTGGCCAATCACTGTACCGTTTACCCTACCTAAATTATCAACAAAGCAGAAATGAGCAGACTAAACAGATCTACAACCAAAAACAGAAATAAAGCTAAATTATTAGTGAGACAAGCCCATCAAGAATCTTGGGATATATATGTAAATATGTCAGAACATTATGTATTCGGAAGACAAAGTGTAGTCTGTAAAGCGTTAAAAACAATGAATTTAGAAGAAAGAGATACGGCAAGATTGAATATAATTTCCGGGAAAGAATGGTTGGACTACTTTGAAAAATTATGGAGTGGGACTGAAGAAATGTATTCACCGGTTGAAGAAAAAGGAACAAAAAGAAATTTAGATATGTTAGATACGAAAGAGCTTGATAATGCATTAACATACTGTCACTACCGCGCGGGCCCTAGCGCAGGCGACGTCGGGGATCGATCGGGCGATCGAGATCTCCCCCCTTTTCTCACTCACCTGATTCAGTTGCCGGCTAACTCAGGCGCAGAGATTCTCTACAAGAAATGGGAGCCCATGGACGGACGCTACTTGTTACCAAATAAAATTCATTGAGGTTTTGAGGAACACTTAATTAATTAACTGAAATGATGAAATATACAAAAATAAAAAAAAATCCTATTACTAATACCCTTTCCCTTTTAGACCCAAAGACACCCCCCCTTTTTCCCAGATTCCCTGTTCACTTAAATAGCTTCCTTACTTACTACACGACAATACAAATGAAAGTACAATTTACCGAGGAAGGAGCAACATACAATTTAGGAAGTTTATCCTCAAAAAAACAGCCACAGCGCGGCTCGCTTATGACGAGGCACGGGTCTGTGATCCGTGCCATTCACCAAAGTCTAAGGGGACAACAGACCGTGTTTTCAGAAGACTCCGCAGGGTGGATGTCCGACCTTCGGGATGAGGTCATCAGGGCGTCGTCTTCTGCGGTGAAAGGCCCGCAGGTCACAGCTGGCGGCAGGCGTCTGGCCGGGGAGGCGAAACGCAGGTACTCGCACTCGAAGTCGGCGAAGGGAAGTGGGCGGAGACTTCAGCATGAAAGACAGCTCTGCAGCGGTCGCGGGCGTAGTGATGCAAGCCGAATTGAATAGTTTTTTTTGACTCGCGCGCGGCACAAGATCGCACCGCACAATCAGCGAAAGTCTTTGTCAGGCGACCGGACGAGATTGCTCTGCGTACTTCGGAGGCGTCCACGCCGGCGGCGTTTGTACCCGGACGACGCACCGCTGAGGTGCTCGCTCCTGCCCGAACCTACCCTCAAGACCGTCTCCTCACTTCTCCTTCATGTTTCACTTCGTCACATCTCGCGAAGCCTCTGTAACCCCCCTCTCCTTACTTATTTGCCGAAAGTTCTGGAAAGATTTTTGTTTGAATTTTAGAAGGTTCTTCTCTATTGGTAAAAGGCAACTGCGTCTTAATTTTGTTTCGGCCAATGTTCGGAAGCGTCTCCTGGCCGAAGTCGGTGGAAAAATTCCACTCAACCCTCTCTCTCTAACGTCGGGGGGGCCGCAGGTCGCCTGGGGATGTGGCGGCGCCAGAGAGGCGACGATCGAGTCATAATTCTTGTGTACCCTAGCTGCCCGGCGGACAGGGGGCTGCGAGGGGACCTCGCAGCGCACGTGTCCGGAGCAAATTGCTACGTCCATGGCGCACACAAACAGACGCTGCGTAGGCCCGTGACAGGCTACTATGTCGTGTGTTTAAAATCAATTCTTTTTTCTTCTATTAACTATTCGGTATCGTCACAATACGAAAAAAACGAGGAAAGCCTGTGGTCCTGATGGGGTTAATGAAATATGGAGGTATGTTACTGAAATTTCGACTGCTCCACCTAATGAATGAATGTTGCCAAAGGATGTGCAATACCAGATGAATGGTTAGATTCGTTAATTATTCCATGTTTTAAAAAAGGAGATCGGAGTAAATGTCACTACTATCGGAGTGTTTGTCTAATTAACTCATGTTACAAAGTAGACGCAAAAATTGCGAACAACAGAATTTTTCCAATTCCAGGCTGCACTCTTCCCCAGGAACAACAGGGGTTTAGAAAACGTCGTTCAACAATAGGTGACATATTTACATTAAAACAAATAATAAAGAAACGAGTCCAATAGAGATACACATTTAGACTTCGTAGATATTGAAAAGGCTTTTGATAATATCAACAGATGTAAATTATGGAGCATTATGAACGAAGAAGGGTATCCAAGTCTTCTAGTACAAGTGGTGAAAAATATGTATGGTAATACTAATATCGCAGTAAAATACAATGGATATGTTCCTGGAAAGAGAATTATAAATAAAGGACTAAGGCAGGGTGACTTGTCTTTCGCCATCACTCTTTAACATTTATCTGGGATACATAATTAAAACGCGGAAGAACATGGTGTCCTCAGGAATTCACCTGGGAAAAAATACATTTTTAAATACCCTTTTTTAAAAGCTGCCGACCAGGTAATCCTGCAGGAAAACGAAGATAATTTGCAAAGATCTATTTACTAACTGAAGTAAATTTTAGAGGAGTACAGTCTGATAGTATCAGTTAATAAAACCAAAGTAATGACAAATATTGTGCTTCAAAATATGTTTTCAGAACAAGTGATGCGTTTTAACAACCTAGGGTGTGAACTTACATGAGGAAGAGAGAGATATCTCCAGCAGGATCCATAAATTTCAAGTAGCATGTGGAACTATAAAAAGATAGCACGAAAAGAAACCCTGTTAAAATTTTAAGATATTATGTCCCTCCCAGTTTTACTGTATGGATGTGAAACTTGGGTTCAAAAACAAGAAGATTGTAGGAGACTTGAATCGGCAGAAATGAGATTTCTGAGAGGAGTAAAGGGCTGTACATTAAGAGACCAAATAAAAAGTGAAAAAATTAGAGAGGAACTAGGGCGGAAAGAAACAGTACATGACAAAATTAAGAAGTGCAGACAGCAATGGGTGACACATATCTATATATATATATATATATATATATATATATATGTGTTTGTGTATATATATATATATATATATATATATATATATATATATATATAAACAGTTGTATTAGTTACCACTTATAACTCGAGAACGACTGAACCAATTTTAATTATCTCTGTTTTGTTGGATTCATCTATGTCCCGAAGAACAGAATAACTAATAAAATATCCAAAAAATGGCACTACATGGCGCTGAAGAATAAAAATCTCGATATTCATGCAAACGCAGCCCGCTGCACAGTTCGAATCTATATCGTTAAATAACTCCTAGACAAAGCGTTATAGGGCCTTAAAAACTCAAATTTTGAGGCCAACATTTTTCATAACGTATTCTACAGGATGCGATCTTTTTAAACATTCTATTACATATTTGCTGGTCCGGCGCTTCTCAATATTACCCCACCTACTCAAAGAAGTGCAGAATCTAAGTAAATAAAACGAAGTCGAGTTAATTAAATTATGGCGCTAAAGCACATGATGGCGTTTCAGTTAAATGCAATTCCCCATTTACATGAACTGCATTGTTGCTGGGCGTTGCCGTGTGCCGTGGGGCGAGGTCGAGGAGAACACGAGGACCAGGCAACGCAAGTTAATGAGAGGAGGGGGAAAAAGAGACAGGGACAAAGAAAGAGAGAAAGAGAGGGCAAATAAAGGGAAAAAGAGGGAATAGAGGGGAAAATAGAGAGAGGGGAATAGAGAAAGAGGGTAAAGAGAGAGGAGAAAATCGAGAAGGGAGAAATGGAGAGAGGAGGAAATAGAGAGAGGGAGGGAAATGAGAAAGCGGGAAAAGAGACACAGGGGGGAAGAAGAGACACGGAGGGGGAGACGCACCGGGTACCAGCTAGAGGGAAAATAGAGAGACAAGGAAATAGAGAAAGAGAGGGAAATAGTGAAACAGAAGGAAAAGAGAGAGGGGGGAAAATGGAGAAAGGCAGAAATAAAGAGAGGGAACTGAGAGAGCGGGAAAAGAGAGTTAGAGAGTGGGAAAGAAGAGACTGAGGGAAAGAAGAGACACGGAAAGGGAGAAAAGAGACACAGAAGAAGAAAAGAGAGAGAGAGTGGGGAAGTGAGAGAGGAGGAAAAAACAGGGGGAGGGAGAGAGGAGAAATAAAGAGAGGAAAAGAGAAGGGGAGAGGAATATTTTCTCAATTATTTCTTCTGCGGCAGCAACGCGTCGGGTACCAGCTAGTTGGAAATATGCCGCAAAACAGACTTCCAGTGCAAGCCCTTAATTATAAGTTGCGAGGAAAGAGAAACATTGGAAGGCAAAGAATGAAATGGAGAGAGGCTGGAACTGGCAATATGTCTAATCGGCAAAGGAAGATGATGATGATGATGATGGTAAGCTTCCATTAATATTGTTTTCTGCTTAAATGACTACTTTGTAAAGATTGATTTCATTTCAATATTTATGAAATAAATTTGATTTTAGCCAAAGACATCTGCACCTGAAGATGGAGACAAACAGTTCTCTGAATCGTTGTTCGAACTTCAACTTCGTTTTATGAATTATATGATATTTTCACTTGATTGTCTATGATAAATGGAACTTTTTCTTTATGCAAGGATAAGAGGGTCTTGAAGAAAAATATACATTACAGGCATAATATGGAAATGGAAAAATAAGGAAGAGGGTGGGATATTGCATGCGAGAGTTCTCGCACGGGTACGCTAGTATATTATCTTTAATTTCTTTCTGTCTGTGAAGTACACACTTGCAAACACCGTGTCAGAAATTTTTCAACCTGTAGACGACGAAATCTTGCAGGAAACCGCGTCCCTTGACATACCTGTCTGTGGCATTGCCCCCATCCGGCGTTAAACTTGCTACCTACACCTCGTAGCCCTGCTACACTCTCTGAACGCGGCCATTTCGCACTTTCCTCGTGGCTTGTCTGTCTTTCACATTAATGCGCAATCTCTAAAGAGACAGCTCTCCGAAATTTTGCATGTTCTCTCTGAAGCTAGCGTATTATTAATTAGTGAAACTTGGTTCAAATCTATTGCGTCGTCTGATCTTGTGTGTCAGTAATTGTGACTTAAAAAATCCCATCACAAATTCTTCCACTAATTGTATTCATATTTTCAGTTCATATAATTTGCAAATATTAAAACTGAATCCTACTCATAGCTCATCTAATACTGAATCGTGGTTTGATTACTTGATTATCTAAGATATTTCGATATTTCTTAAGTATTACTCTGAGGTCAAATTCCTGTTCCGGGTATTTCAAACCATGATTTACTCGTTGATGTATATTCGGGTAAGTGTACTAAATACAAAAATAAAACAACCCATTACCGTGATTACAAAAAATTCGATCGTACAGCATTTCAAGTCGACAGTGAACTTGCACCTTCGCACAAGTTTTATCAACAACTAGCGGAGCCCGGCAGGCGTTGTTCTGACCTTTATTGCCCTTTCTCCTTCCCTCTCGTCTCTCCTTCCCACCCGTCTCTCCTTCTCTCTCACCGCCCCTCTCTCCTTCTCTCTCTCTTCATATCTCAGCCCGCTTCTCTCTCCGCCTCTTTCTTTCCCTCCATCTCTCTCTGTCGCTGTGTGTGTCTCTCTTTGTCCCTCTCATTCACATTTAGTTGCAGATTCTACACGTCTTTGAGCAGGTGGGTAATACTAAGAAGCGCCGGACTAGTAAAAATGTAATGCAATGTTCAATGTAATCTCATCCTGTAGTTTACAATATGAGAAACTTTTATTTGAGGCCTTCGGCTTCAAGATTTTAGTTTTTAATGCCCTAGAACGCTTCGAGTAGGAGTTATTTAGCGAAATAGATTCAAAAATTCTATCGAGTGTAGCGGGTTGCATTTGACACGAATATTTACTTTTTTATCCTTCAGCACCATTTTTACATTTTAATAGTTATTCTGATTCGGGTTGGAAATGAATCCAACAAAATAGAGATAATGAAAATTGGTCAAGCCATTCTTTAGTTATAAATGGTGTAACTAACCCGACTTTGTTTTATATATGTAGATACTCATTAGACTCTAAAGTAAACATGTTTAACGGAATCACAACGAACGCTCCGAGGAAAACTTCTCGTGTCACGCGGCCCGCTGCTCCATGGGTTACAAATGAGTTAAAAATTCATATGAAAGATAGAAATTTCGCTTATAGCCGCGTTCAAGCTCCTAAAACCGGTGAAAATGAAAAGGAGTAAAAAAACTTAAAAATTTTGTAAAACAAGTCAGAAACGTCAAGATTCCTTATTATAATAATCTTTTCTAAAAAAATTCCAGTACGCAGGGACTATGGAACACGTTGAAAAACTTAGGAATTAGCAAACGTAAGTCAAATGACAGTTCATTAGAAATTACTTCGGAAGATGATTATTTTGCTTCCGCTACACATCCAAAGCTATTATTAAAGAAAAGTCACAACAGTTTTTGTAATCACGTGCACTTTCCCGTGACGATAGTTTCAATTTTAACAATATTGACTGCCAAGAAGTCGAAAAACTAGTGAAAGCACTCATATCAAATTCAAAATGATTTAACGATAAAATAATTAAAATTGGTTTTAAAATATGCTCTTCCAGCACTTACACATATAATAAACTTTTCATTAAAAACAGGATAATTTCCCCAATTGTGGAAACTAGCTTGCATACGTCCCCTCACGAAATGTTTAAATTCGTTAAATCCTCGTGATTACTGACATACGATCAGTATCAGTATATTATCAACATTATCCAAAGTCCTCGAAAAAAATGTACGTCACCAAACAGACACGTATTTTGCCGTAAACCATTTTCTCAATAATTTTCAATCTGATTTCTGGGAAGGTAGAAGTACGCAAACAACTTTGCTACCAGTCACCGAAGACATTCGTCAGTCTGTGGATGAAGGCTAAATAACAACGCAAACGCTTTTAGATTTTGGCAAGGCCTTCGATTCAGTAAACCATGACGTGCTTCTGGCAAAATGTAAATGCCAAAAACGTACATGACCTTCATGAAACAACTAATTTTGGAGAACAAATTTCATTGGAAGGACAAATCTCTATCTTCAATTTTTTTATCGCAGGAAGACGCCGAAAAAAATAAAAATTTTGCAATTTTCGAAAATTTAGAGATGACCGTGAAAATCGGATCTATGTCACCTCTTTAAGGGTATTTTACTCTTAAAAGAAATGGAGCTGTTTTTGAGAAAATTTTGACAATGTCTGGGGGCCTCATGTAAAGTACCCCAAAATTTTCAAAGACCGTTTTTCAAAATCTCCAGGCTTCGACTCGAGCCAGATGGGCAGGCGTTTCTTTAACTTGGAAAAAATCCTACGCATGATTTAGGCGCTACTTGTGTTCACAGACGGACGGACAGACGGATGGACAAACGGACTGACAAACGAACCGACAGAAAGACGGACGGAGAGACGGAGGGACAGGCGGACGGACAGACAGACAGAAGAACGTTTTGAAAATAACCACTTTTTCGGTATCAGGGGACCCCATAACGTGTATTTCCGTTGAAATCTCGAAATCGATTTTCCGCAGCTTTACATAACTTTCCGTATTCTACGTATATTTCTCCATATATACGTATGTATACAGGAAAGTAACTAGTGGTGCTATAGAATGGCACAGACATTCTCGTAGTAAAATGTTCTAGTTACCTTAGTGTGGGCTAGGTTTACGGTATTGTCCCCATTCACTTGGCGAATGTCATCTATCGCCTCCCTAAATACATTTTTTTTTTAAATTTTCTCAATCTTTGGATTTCTAAAGGTAGATTAGACATATTACCATTCAAATACTAAAGAAAGGTAAAACCTCGTCATGTATGAAATTTGGATTGAAAAATTTGAAGCCGTTTTTAAGAAAAAATTGTTTAAGCTCTAGTGTAAAAGCGAAATTTGAAGCTCTTTTTCACAGGAATCTTTTGTTTTCGAAAAACTTCATTTGAAATCATTTGAAGAACATTCACTCACAAAAGCAATAATGTATACAAACCACTGGAAATGTACATATCCACGGGGTGTAAGACGTTTCAAAAAATTACATTTACGTCATTTTTGAAAACAAAAAATTTGCAAAGTTAATTCTAGGTTATCTTAAACAGTAAAATAAGCACTATCCGTACGAAAAGTTTGAAGAAAATATTTGGAGCCGTTGTTGATACAATGACGTTTCAGCGTTTCTGAAAATGCCAAATTAAGCTCGTTTTCACAGAGAACTATTGAGTTTTCAATAAACTTTATTAGACATCATTTGAAGCACATGTACTCGTGTTTACCAATTTGTGCCGGCGCGGAAATAGACAATCAACTTCTCGCCCAGCTGGGGACTCCTTGCACGAGCTAGCAGCTTTCCGCCCAATTTAGGCACCCCATGTTTGCAGTGGATTATGGGGGCCAAAGTGTGAATTCCGCGCGTCCTACTTGAAAAAATAAGAGTTTCCCGTTGAACGCCCCGATTTCTCCTTCGAACCTAAGACTTCGTTTGCGTCTCGAGGAGAATACAACGCCGGCATGTGCCGCCTACCAAAAGTTTAAAGAAAAAATGTAGATCCGTTTTTCAGAAAATCTTGTTTTTCTATTTTTATGTATTCGGGAAAGTAAAAAGTGGATAGAACCAGTTGATAAAGAAAAAAAATTCCCCAACACGTGATGTAGCCTGACACCTTGTTTTATGGGTCCTTGATACCGAAAAACCAACTGGAAGCAAAACGTCCGTCAGTCCGTCCGTGAACACCACTACCACCTAAACTATAAGTAGGATTTTTTTCAAATTTAAGAAACTCCTGTCGATCTGGCTACATTCAAAGCTTTGAGATTTCGAAAAAATTTCTTCAAAATTTGGGGGTACATTTACATGAAGACCCCAGGACATTTTCAAAATTTTCTCAAAAACGGCTCCAAATTTTCTCTTTTCCTTCTAAATTTTCGAACATTGCAAAATTGTGGATTTTTCGGCCTCTTTCTACAATTTCAAAATTGAAGATAAATATTTTTCAAATAAAATTTTTTCTCCATAGTAAGTTCTTTCATTAAGGTCAGGCAAATTCTTTTGAAAATTTTAGTAGTTTTCGCGCGATACTGCGTGGTATATGTGCATTTTTTTAAAAAATTACAAAAACAAACGTTTCTCAAAAAATGGCTCTAAATTTTTCCTTTATACTTTTGGTAAGAATAGTGCCTAATATATTCTATGAGATGACATAAACGCCATATTTCTCTATTCTTTTGTTTGTTCACAAATTACAAAAAAAATTGTTTATTTGTATCTCATGACCTTAATATTTACATTAGCGGCGATTTGTTCACATTATTACATTTATGACATGTGCTTCAAATAATTTCACGTAAAGTTTCTCGAAAACTCAACCGTTTTCTGTAAAAGCTATTTCAAAATACCACATTTTCAGAAACGTTCAAACGCCATTTTTTCAACAATAGCTCCGAATTTTTTCTTCAAACTTTTCGAACGATAGTGCTAATTCCACTGTTTAATATGACGTAAAGTTCATTATGGGGTATTTTTTTGTTTTTCTAAAAACCACACAAATGTAATTATTTTAAAGATCTCTAATGCCGTTAATATGCACATTTCCATCAATTTGTGAACACTATTGTATTTTGAGTTGATGTTCTTCAAATGACTTCCCATGGTGTTTTTCGAAAACTAAAAAATGTTCTGGGAAAAAGAGCTTCAAATTTTGCATTTTTTGTAGCTCTTAAACGCCTTTTCTTAATGACGGCTCCAAATTTTTCAATGGAAATTGGTAGTTATGACGAGATTTTACTGTTCTAAAATTAATATTTTTGTTCTGCTATTAAGAAACTGAAATATTAATAAAATGTCAAAAAAATGTACTTTCGGCTGCGACAGATGATAGCTGGCAAAAACATGTGGCAAGTCCGAATAGCTATCCAAGACCAAAAGAAAGAGAAAACTAATACGGAAAAGTCTGCAATTCTGTAGTACCACGAGTTAGGAATGGATTCTGGCTACACCACATGTTAGAGAATTTTTTCTAAATGTATCATCTGGATTTATTCACTTTTTTCTGCCGAAAATTCGCGTTTTTTTCGCGCAACATTATATAACTTGCTCTCTACTGCGTGAGCAGTAACGAGAAAGTAAAAATGAATTCAATGTATGTTTGTTTAACTGAATTGTCAAAAAGCCAATAAAATCAACATTTAACCAGTAAGCTTCTAAGCCCCCTCTAGTAACGCATGCGATCTCTTATACTTAGGTACTGAAAGGGTTAATCGACAATTTCTTGATATCTTAGGCCCGTTCATCAATCTGTTCGCAGAGTAATGTGTACCTGGTGGTGCGTAAGGCCCAACGAATTCCCTTTGGACTGGTCTTGCTGTTGCCATTCAAATCGGAGACCTGGATCTTGCTTGGAGGTACATTGGTGTTGTTTGTACTTGCATCGGCTCTGGTACATCGTCACAATTCTTTTATTTCCTGCATGCTTTTCTCACTTTTCCATGTTATGGAGATTTTTCTAACTGGAACTTCCTCAAAGACCACGTACTGGACTTCTCAGCATATAATCATTTTCTGTGTAATCTTTTTGCACATGCTAGCAGGAAACACATACACGAGACTTTTGCTTGGATTTATAACAAATCCGCAATACTTCAAGGAGATGAATTCCATCAAAGAGGTTATTGCAGCGCATGAGAGAGTGTATTTGCCTCGATCGTACACCGAAACGCATATCGACGATCGTTTAGGAAAACTAAAAGAGAATATAATAATCATACAAAATGTAAGTGATAGAGATGAAGGTGTACGAGACATAGTTACGACGGGGAAGGCTGTAACATTAATGACCGAAGAAATATACTGGGTCACTTCGCGTTACAGAAAATACAGAGAAGAAGGTAGAATTGTGCTACACAAGGTTAAAAATCCTCTAGTTTCTCCCGATTACGGCGGTTACGTGGTTCTCCGGATTCATCTCATTCTTCATGTCATTAACCCATTTTAGGCCAATGACAGAAATAATCATACAAAAGTATTGAATTTTATGTGTATCTTCAGTTATTGACAAATAAGACATATATGTTGCCAGAAATTTTTTTCCTTTAACCAACAATGATTTACAGCATGGTGCGTGAACGCACCACTGGCCCTTCGTGGGGTATCTGCGATCTTAATTAGAGAACAATTTACATCAAAATGATGAAATTTTTTAAACTCCTTGATTAAAAACTTTTATTTATTGTATAAATTTAAACAAAAATATAAGTTTTACATAATATTAGAAAAAAGAAAAAATTAGTTTTTGGAAAATATTCAAAACATTCTGGATGAAGATGCTTTTCACATTTTATACAGAAAAACATTGTGTGTTTTTTACACACACCGCATCTTCTCCGGGCACTTTGTTCATGGTTCCTAATGAGGTGGCCATATGTCATCAAACCTTATTTCTGGAATGATGCTGCTTTTGCCAGTTTTCCGTGTTTTTGGACTTATTCCGAAAGAAAAAGCTTTGCAAGTAAAGTGCGAGCTACATATGACCTGAAATCAATTTGTGAAATTTTCTCTTTAGATACCAAACAATGAACTTTCCATGCATTTACACTAGAGCTGTCAATGGCATTGATAAACAGTGGCCACCACCATTTCTTACCCCTAGAACTGATGCAATAATTCGCGACCGCATTGTCGTGCAAATCGAATTCCTCCCATATACCTGTTGTATTCTGAAATCACATTTGGCTGTTGAACCTGTATTTGCTTTTTTTCTTTCTTGTCATATCTTTGAGCATTCCTAAGGGCAAAAACCTTACCATTATTTGTTGCCACTGTTACAACAGAATTATCGTTCCATCTTACGATAAGTACTTCATATTTTCTGTCGAAAGAAAAATCGTAAAATCCTTTTGCTTCCCTCTTTACAACTTTTGATGGTTTGAAGGGAGTGCGTGGAATTCTATCTTCACGAATTGTTCCAGTTGCAAAATAGCTTCGTTCTTTTAGGACAGTGAATAATTTAAAGGATGTAAAGAACTTATCAAAGAAAACTTTGTGATGGTTTGGACGATCGACAACTTTCAGTAAATGAAGGATGACATCTGCGCTAAGCCCTAAAGTAGTTTCCTTTATCTGAGAATTTGAACCCCCGTATGGTTCAAACTGAAAAAAATAACCTGTACTTCCTGCCAGACACCACATTTTGAAGCCAAAACGGACAGGCTTACCCTTGATAAACATCTTTGCAGAGTGTCGTCTGAAGTATGGAAGCATTTGTTCGTCAATGGACAAATTATATGAAAAAACTCCAAACTGCATAAAGTTTTTGTCCAAAAGATTGAAGAAAGGACTCAACTTACTGAACCTATCATCTAAATTCAAATTCTTGTTATCTGCACAATGTATATTTCTTTTGATTGCCCTAAATCTATGTCTGCTCATGGTAAATTATCAACGTCTAGGTGAATCATAACATCCGCACATTCCACATCAATAGCCTCGAGCTCTGCCGTTATTTCTTCAGTAGTCAAACCACAGTAACTGAACATCTGCAATAACATAATTATATAATACGCAATTTTGGAAGGTAACTTATCTGCTTATAATAAATTATTTTCAGAATTTTTGTTATATGAACATTACTACCACTTACCTCAGAGCCAGAAGAAATTAGAAAGTCGTAAGATGTGATGAATAATTTATTTATGAAATTAAATATTAATGAATTTCAGATAAATAGTTATAGCTAATTAAAATCGATTTACTTTCACACTAATTTTCTTCTACAATCGGACACACTGTCCACCACCACCTTCTATTTCCACTGACAAAGATATCCAATTGCAACATGTAGACATGAGACTCAATTCGCACCTACCAAGCAACTGAACTTCTCAACTGTAGAATCCACAAAAATTCTGTTGCGTCATTAGAAATAGTTTTCTGGGAATGAACAGAGCTCACTTTGTTCCGACTCGTGCTCCCCTCGCTCGCAGAGCATTTGTTTTCATAATATTCCTAGCAGCAACACTCGAAGGGTCGGGCAGCAGAGGTATCTGGAGATACAACGGTATGGGCCAGTGGTGCGTTGACGCACCATGGTTAATAAAATACAGTTTTAACGAAAATGAAAGAATGTAAATAATTCACATAAATATTACATGAAAATACAATTGTTCGTTATAATCGACAACCATAAATGAAACTCAGAATTATATTTTTTCAAATTACAAGAAATAATTCAAACCCATCTTCATTTCAGGTGAAAATTACAAAATATTTTACTTTATTTCACCTTCATTACATGAAGATAAATTCAAGCAAAAAAATACTCATATGTTCATCTGATATTCAATATTTCTATGGCATAAACTGCGTCAATTTATGTAAAAAATACCTACCATAAAAAATTCTTATATAAAATGGTGCGTATACGCACCACTGGCGCAAAACGGGTTAACAAACTTATCCTCCGCTTGTGGCAGTCAGGACTGCTCAATCACTGGGATGGAATGCATTCGTACAGTTTGGATCTAGATGGGCAAATGGACATGGCGCATTTAAGGGCTGACGTTCCTGTTGCACTGGAGATAAATCAATTATCAGGACCTTTCTTCATATACGTTGGCGGTATGGCCCTGGCAGGAATCGCGTTTACATTGGAGCAGATTCGAAAGTCGTAAGCTAGATGTTAAGGCAGTGCATGCATTGCAGGCTTTAGCTGCTGGTATTATAATGCGTTTCACTGCAAAACAAGATGGTCACTTAGATAGAAACTGCCCTACGCAGCGCAGTTCAGTCCTTGGACAGAAACAAATACCGTCAAATGATGAGAAAGGACAGAACGTCCCTGCAACTGTTAAAGGTTCACCAACCCTCTCCACGCAAATTACCCCTTTCGTTTGCGATATTGCGCAAATTACGCCTTCCCCTATCCATTTCCTTTCTACTGCCATTTTCCTTGCACTTCCTATTTCCCCTCTACTCCCCACTGCCACGGCCGTCTAATGCCAAATCTAAGTCAAGAGTTGTCCTTAAATTACGTAACGCTAAAGAGAGACGGAAAGGGTCTGAGGCAGCGTTACGCTGCATTACATAGGAGTAGGGTAGTATTAGGTGTTACGTAAAATTGATATATTTTTTACATTTTTCAACAGTTGCTGAAATAATTCCTTTTTCGACGCCTGTACTAAAACATTAAAATATGAACTAATTAATTAGTTTAAAAAATAAAGTTATTAATTGTAAATTGTTACAATAAATGGAAATATTTTTAAAAATTTTTTTATTGAATCTATATGATTAGGAAGAAAATATTCAAACTGATGTTACGTGAATTCTGGAATCCATTTAAATTGGCGCTGTAGACTCTTGGTCTTGCATCGCCCACGACGGCGTATGCATAGCCTGTGATTAGCCGTTTCTCGCCCAAGCATTCTTCCTTAACTCACAACTTTATGACGAACCGTCAGGTTGCCTTGGTTACGGTCCGACTCAAATCGAGAGCCTGAAGGTGCAGGCAGTGGGAAGATGGGATGGGGGCCCCGAGCCGCCTTGACCTTATTTGGGCTCTTGGTTTCGTCGTGGCTGTGGCCCAATACTCTGGGTATAGAGGAGGGACTTGGTGTCCCGGCGCATGTGAGTGGCGCGTTGTTATACAGGCAACATTGAGTCCGGTATTAAACCAGATAGCCAGTAGCTCTGAGCTGGCAGGGCGGCCTTAGACCCAGGCATTGTATGGGGAGGTTGCCGCGACGGCTAACTGCGTTCCGGCGGGATCCGGGTGTTGGTCGGAAGGTGTACATGTACATCCAACGAGAGTGCGGATTAGAGGCTAACGCCTAGGTGCCCATCCTGGGGCTTCGGCCCCCTAATCAAGTACAAGTGCTGGGGTGCCTAACAAGGCAAAGCACGTGCAGACATATACTCACAACTTGCCCCTATATTGTTAGATTCAGCCAGCATCGCCAACTAATTTCCATTTTGTCAATAATTTTAATAACATAAGTAAAATAAATACAAATTGAAACGTATTGAAAACACTCGGTATATGCGTTACGTAATTTACGGACGGGCCCTTGACGCGACCTCCAGCCCCGCAACTAGAATGAAACTGCCTCTTACCATCACCATAGTATCTCCTCCTCCTCCTCCTACTACTACTACATTGATTCATTCATCTGTCAGAGATAATGAAACAATTGACAACTATTCGGAAGTATCTGACACAGAAATTCAGGGAAAACATTACACGAAATCATTAAAATTAAGAAATCCGCTTCTATCAGTCTACCTCAGAAAATTAAAATAAAATATGATAATAACGAAGATTTACAATGAAACATAGTAAGTAATAGAATCACAAATACCAATAACGCTACCAAGAAAATAACAGAATCACATATACGCTCATGTATACGCTCTCTCTTTAAATCAATTAACGAATTTACTTGACAAAACTGAAAGAAATAGCAACGTAGATGATATAACGAAAACACTACTGACCCGCCTGAACGAGTCAGAATGATAAGAGAAACTTGTCCTACAATTTCTTGAAGAAGAGTTGAAAATCGGCGTTCGCATTTAATTAAAACCTTGAGATCATAAAAGAAACTCTTCTAGAAATGAACGGCCAAGCTCCGAAAGACTAGTAACTACATTTCCACTCATTTACATTGAAAATTGATCCTATAAACACCATCCAATGGAATTTAAATGGTTTCTATGCACGAAGACCCGTTTTAAAACTGCTGATTAATGAAATGAGACATCAAATATTGTTCCTGTAAGAAACTTACTCTAAAAATAATCCTTCCGCCCAGATCCATGGTTTTATTGCATCCTTTTGTAACAGACACAATGCTCAAATCGATAGTGAGGGAGTGGCGACTTTTGTAAAATCTTAACTTTTTCTGCCTGAAATCCCCCTACATACCACACTAGAAGCTGCTACTATTAAAATTAAATAAAAATAAAATAAAAATATAAAAACGGATGTAAGTTTAAACTATACTACGCAAAAAATTGTCGAAACGGAGTTATGAGTAGCGTATCTACAATGGAATGTTGCTGGTTGATGGATCTCAATTTATATTCTACAATTAATAAAAAATTTAAACTATTTAATTTGCAGTATTTTTCCATGTAATTTTAAATTTTTATTTTTATTTACTTACTCATATTTTATTTTTTGTTTGAATAATGTTAAATTAAAACACTAAGAAATATTTTTAAAAAAATACACAATACAATAAGATTGATGGGATTTTTTTTACATTTCGACATCGAAATTGGGGAAGAGATCGGTGAAAGTAACGATAGGGGCCCTTAGATTAACCTAAGTCCAAGGGCCCCCAATGCTCTTAAAACAGCTTTGCCTTTCAGAAATAATACACTTATATAATGCCAAAAATCGATGATTTCTCATACACTGTCAACATCATCTTCTCTCCTTAGCGTATTATACGTACAGGTGTTGGATATACTTCGAATAAAAGTGATCTCAGACTCAAGACAAATCACTAAAATTATATGTATATGTGTGTGTATGTATATATATATATATATATATATATATATATATAAAGGTTACACAGTTGTATTTAAAGAGTTGAAGATGAATTCAATTTAATGGTTACTCTTATGTATCGATAATAACAAAGCAATAATGTGACTTGAAAAGGTAATTTTCCCTGTTTGCAGAATTTCTCTCTTTTGTCAACTTGAAAAATAGCACTGAATTGCAATGATCTGATTACACCTTACTGTTATTTATAATTTGTGCGTTGAAGGATTTGTATGGTATTCAAGTAATGATTATATCGTCATGAATATGAGGCAACAATTATTGTTACACATAAAAAAAGGGTTTTCACGGAAAACGATGTAAAATATATTACAACTCTTGTTGTATTATTAGTGTTTAATTAAATAAGAACAGCTTTAAAATGTTTTAATCGCTTGTCAAACTTACCTACTTCCTAGTTTCCTTTCTGCTGATTTGTTATAAAATATATTCCAATAAATTGTTAATTAGATCCTTAAACATACTTATTGTAGCGCTACAACAAATTAAAATAATTATTTTAAACAGAACTTTCACTTTTTATGCGTTTGTTTGATACTTTGTCCATGGCACGAAACCGTTTACTATTCAAGTTTCTCCAGTGCTGCCAGATTAGGATATTTAATTTGGATGTTTATTCCCTTTGATAGATATTTTATGGGGGGAGAGGAAAGAGCTCAATGGCTATTTTTGAGGGGTTGTTTAGGATGTCCAAATTCATTATAATTTTAACAAAATATCAATTGCGTTTCATGCGAAAGGTAAACAATTGAGGCAACTGAATAAACTGTTTCAATATCTACAGAAGAGAACTTAAAATGGGAAGAGATGAAGACGAAACTAATTGTTCAAAACTAAATTTCACCAAGAACGAACTACATCTGACTCATCGAAAGGCGAATCTTACTCGAGGTATATTATTGTACACACAAAACTATATTTCTTGGTATATAAAATAATGAGGGGGTTGCAAGATGTTCACAACTTAGATTAATGACTTACGTTTTAAACTAGAGATGCTCCAACAGCACATACCTTCCCGCATTATCGAAAATAGTTACGTTTTACAGGGACCTGCGCTAGACAGTGGGTGATATGAATAACTAGTGGTGCTACAGAATGGAACAGACTTTCCCATATTAGTTTTCTATTTCCCTTAATTAATTTTCTATTATGTTTCTATTTCCTTAATTACACAGGCCAACAAAAAAAGGGTTTCAAAAAACTTTTTAAATCTTAATAGGTGATTTTTATAGTTTTTTGGGTGCTGAATCCACATATGAACTCTATTTCTTTCCATCACCCACAGTTTAGTCAGAATTTGATCTATTAAGATATGGAAAAATATGCTATATATGCAAATAAAATGAAAAATAAGCGTCCTAATAAACTTCCTATAAAATACCGAAAAAATTTTATTAAACACAGAAGAGAGCTTTATATTCTTTACATTACATTCTACAAAGCCTTTATGTGTCCGTTGACGTATATTTTCTTTGTATCTTTTCTTTAAAGCCCCTGATATAGTTTGTTTTTCTCTGCGCCGTTTGCTAACTCTATCGGTGAAGTGACCAGTATCTCCCATCATATTGGTGTTCCAGCGTCCCTGATAACGTTTTTTTATCACTTTCAGATTTTAATGAAAACGTGCACCTTGTTCTTCACTTAGATCACCTAAATCGTCCAGTGAGAATTGTAAGTGTTTAAAAAGTAAACCTTGAGGCTTATTAAACATCTCTATTTCTTGAAAGCATTCAGCATATTGGCAACAATTGATTGATAGTCTGGGTCTTTTTTGTTGGCTGGGAACATATTAACGTGATTAAAAGCACTTCACATTTAGTTTTCATTTTTGTCATATGTAGTTCAAATTGGGGATCAAACATCACTTTTCTCATATCAGTCTCAATGAAGATATCATCTTTTAATAATTTTGCTGCAGACAATATTGCGTAAACGTTTCACAAAGGTACTTGAAACACTGTTCATCTTTAGTTAAGACAATTGTTTCATGACACCAAATTGTATGTGTAGTGGAGGCAGAAGAATCTTGTGTTGATCTAGCAGACGTTCCCGTAGAATGTTCTTTTCCCCGAGCTTTTTCTTACAGGCCAATTCTTTCTAGACTAATGCTAATCTCGTGCCCTACTATCCCATTCACATAGTAAATATGGGAATTTATAACTTCTTGCATCTCATACATTTCTAGATACTCAGAGCAGCATTTGCCTATCTATACAGACAAAATGTTAAAATGTGAACAAATGGTGGGTGATATGGCATTTTTAATGTTATGTTTGGAATCAGCACACATAAAATGATAAGAATTAGGTGAACACACACAAAAAGGTTTTGGTCGTTGGCCTGTGTTATATTTCTATTTCCTAAAATTAATTCTATTAATTTTTAGAATATTAAAGAACACAAAAACTTCTTCCTAAAAGGCAATTTTCTTTGAAACATATTTAGCCGTTTTTAAGAAAATGGCGTTTAAGCGCTACTAAAAATGCGAAATTTGAAGCCCTTTTCACAGAAAATTTTTGAGTGTTCGAAAAACTTTATTTGATGTCATTTGAAGAACATTAACTTACAAATACAATAGTGTTTACAATTTGCTGTAAATGTGCAAATTAACGGTGTGAGAGATCTTTAAAAAAATTACGTTTATGTAATTTTTGCAAAAACAAAAAATACCCAAATTGAACTTTACGTCATATTAATGACAGAAACGAGCACTATCCGTTCAAAAAATCTGAAGAAAAAATTTGGAACAATTTATGATAAAATCGCGTTTGAGTGTTTCTGAAAATGCGAAATTCTGAGCTAATTTTCATAGAAAACGGTTGAGTTCTCGAGAAAACGTACTAGACATTATTTAAAGCAAATGTACTTGTAAATATAATAATGTGAACAAATCGCCACTAATGTAAATATTATCACAAATTAACATTACTTCAAATACTTGGAAACAGGGAAAGCAATACCCTGACTAAACAAAATATTTTAACTACAAACGATTCAAAAATGATGAACGCAAATTATAGTTTTATCATTTATTGTCAAATTTCACGTACATTTGTCAAATACATTCAGCGGTTTCACCGGAAGCAGCACCAGAAACAGCAAGCGAAGAATTTCAGTAATAATATTATTCGAAAAATGTACATGAAATGAACTCACAACATAAGAAATACACTACGATGTCCCTAAATCTACAACACTAATAAGTGTTATGACTGTCACAGACACGCACAGACACGCACAGACACGCACAGACACACACACAGACACACACAGACACACACACACAGACACACACAGACACATACACAGACAGACACACACAGGCAGACACACACACAGATAGACACACACACAGACACACACACAGACACACACACAGACACACACAGACACACACAGACACACACAGACAGACACACACAGACAGACACACACACAGATAGAGACAGACAAACACACACACACACACACACACACACTCATGGCCACCAGAAGAGCTTTCGCAAAAGCCATGAAGATCAGCAAAGACCGTTGCTGGAGAGAGTTAAGCGACGAGGTGGATGCTGACCCTTGGGGACGGGCGTATAAGGTGGTAACGGCCAGACTCAAGGTTCTGTCCAGGCCACCCCCGACTTGTCTGGCCGTCTTGGAGAAGATAGTTACCTCCTTGTTTCCTCACCAGATGGATATGTTGCAGCCTATGAACCCGCTTGAAGATCCACACGAGGTTCCGGACGTTTCATTAGAGGAACTGACATGGGCTTGTGACAAGGTTCAAGAGTGCAAAGCCCCCGGGTTGGATAGGGTCCCGAATGTTGCTATTAAGAGCGCTATTAGAACTCGGCCAGATCTGTTTTAGAGGTATTTAATGCGTGCGTAAGAGAGGGGAATTTCCCCAGACGGTGGAAGAAACAGCAGCTGGTCCTCCTTCCGAAAGGCGATAAGTCACCTAGCGACCCGGCAGCATATAAGCCTATATGTCTAGTGGATACAGCAGGGAAGATTTTAGAGCGGATCATCTGCAAGCGGATCGAAGAATACACGGAGGGACCACAAGGACTATCCGACGATCAGTACGGCTTTAGGAAGGCAAGATCTACAGTGGACGCAATTGGGGTTTTCATCGACATCGCACGCAAGGCTATCGAGGGCAAACGTTGGAGAAGAGGCGCGAAGAAGTATTGCGCTATAGTTACTCTTGACGTCAGGAACGCTTTTATTACGGCTAGGTGGAGTTCCTTAGTTGCTGCGTTAAAAGAACTGGGAGTTCCGATGTACTTAAGGAAAATAGAAGCTATTCCGAGGAGAGGATTTTGGTGTAAAACACAGAGACTGGAGTTAAGACGTATGGTTTCTCGGGTGGTGTTCCGCAAGGCTCGGTACTGGGTCCACTATTGTGGAATATTATGTATGACTCTGTATTGAAGCTCCAGCTGCCGGAAGGTGCAAGGGCTATCGGATTTCTGATGATGTTGCGGTGGTTGTGATAGGCAAATACAAGGAGGAGATCACACAGGTTGCCAATGAGGCTGTGGCTGGGATTCGGAAGTGGTTAACGTCGGTGGGGGCTCCGGATGGCTGAGCGCAAAACAGAAGCTGTTCTGGTGACAGGCCGAAAAGTTAAAGAAGATATTACTCTCAATGTAGGGGGTAGTAAAATAGCCTCCCAGCAGTCTCTAAGATATTTAGGAGTTCAGATTGATGCGAGACTGCATTTTGATGAGCACTTGTGGGTAGTCTGCGAGAAAGCGTCTCGCATGGCCTCCGCCTTGGCACGAATCATGCCTAATGTTGGCGGTCCAAGCCAAAGTAGCCGGAGACTTGTCGGGGGCCGTAAACTTGATGCTGCTCTACGCAGCCCCCATTTGGGCGGATGCCTTAGGGATCCAATCGTACGCCCGCGGGGCGAAGTCCGTGTACAGAAGGTCCGCCCTGAGGGTGGCCCGAGCATTCCGAACGGTCTCGCACGATGCTGTGAGTGTGATAGCTCACATGCCCCTACAGACCTCCTGGCTCAAGAAAGGGCCAGGCTTTGCAGGCGTAAACGTGAAGGAGCTAGTAATAAAAGCGTCATCATGAAGGAAGAGAGAGAGGTGACATTTGGGCCAGTGGCAAAGGGGATGGGTTATATCATCTACTGGTAGATGGACATTTCGCCTTATTCCTGACGTTGCAAAGTGAATTCAAAGGAAACACGGAGAAGTGGACCATTATTTGACCCAGTTGCTAACGGGGCACGGGTGCTATCGTGCGTACCAACTTCGTTTCCGGTTGGACGACGACGCCTCATGCCCAACCTGTGAACCACTGGTGGAAGATGTGGAGCATGTGTTTTTCCACTGCCCACGTTTTTCTAGGGATAGGGATGAACTTCGCCAACTCCTCCAGGTAATGACTCCTGATACCATCGTCTCTGAGATGCTGGTGTCCGAAGATAACTGGAGTGCGGTAGCCAACTATGCAGCCCTAGTTTTGAAGAGGCTACGATTGGAGGAGCACCTACGAAGGAGTAGCCGAGAATACCCGTCAGTATCTGTAAGTAACCCGTGACACAAGTAGACAGAGCTACAAGCCGATCAACCCTTCCCGTGATGCAATGCCTGACAGCGGTCCCATGGGAAGGGGATCGCAGACATGGGAGGGGTTTTTAGTGGGTAGGCACAGACTATCTGTGAATCCTACACGCTGCGGGGTGCGGGCCCCGCAGTGTCTTTCGAAGATTTTCCCCTGCCCTCGTAAAACACACACACACACACACACACATAGATATATACATATATACATACTTAATATTCTTTTTAAATTTTTAGTGAAAAATTTTCTAGCGTGTAATTTTTCTGAATCGAAAAAAAACACACATTGTTTAATAACTTTCTTGTCATGTAACCAAATTATTTTCAAACTTTATCTTTCTTTTTTCTCTTTGCCAGCAAATACAACAGGTGGAAAATTCACATTTGCGGGAATATTTACATCGAGGAAATGTTATTAAACAAAGTATTTAGAAAACTTTTCAATTGACGCGATGTTTTACTTTTCGTTTCAGTGCAATAGATACTTTTCATTCTGTGTGATTAAAAAACACCTACATTTTTCAGCATTATTTTCATTTTTGGGCCCCAAATATCTTGGACGAAATCAAGTTTCTGGAATATGGGAGGGAATCAAACTTTTCCATTGTTGAGAATTTCGGCGAAAAATTTCCAATAGTTTTTGAGAAAATTTGGTTCGAACATTTCAGAAAATTTGCTAAGTCTGTTCCTTTAATATGGCCCACTTATGGACATTTCAGAAACCGTCATTATAGATTCTTTGAAGCTTACGTGAAAAGAAACGCACTGAAAAATAAAATACATCTATAATGTAAGTTTTGACGACGTGAGAGACAAGTCAAAAAAAAGTTTTGTAATTTTTTTTAAAAAAAACAACCTATAGAGCAATATGACGTTTGTATCATTTGATACAGTATACGAGTATTTAGCATTATTCCTGCCAAAAATTTAAAGGAAACATTTGGAGCCGTTTATGAGAAAATCTTGCTTCTGTAATTTTTTTAAGATGCACATATTTGCAAGCAATGTTGCGCGAAAACGACTAAAATTTTCAGAAAATGTACATGAACTTAATGGAAGGACTCACTATGGGGAACAAATTATATTTGAAGAAAAATCTCTCTCTGCAATTTTGTAGTTGGACGATTTGGAGAAAATTTTGAAATTATTTCCTTCAAAACGGATACAAATTTTTAAAAGAAAATTGCCATTTAGAACGAGTTTTTTTGTTTTTTAACACTCTTTTAATACTTTGCGTTCTACCATTACGAAACCGAAAAACTGAGAAAATGATAAAAAAGTGTACTTTGGCCGGCAATAGATGGGAGCTGGTTTTCTCAATGACATGTATTTATCAAAACTACGCGTTTAAATTAGGTCATGCTTAATTTTTCAAATATAGGAGTAGTTTTTTCTATAATTTCGTGACAAACATAAGAGCCCGCTGCGTATTTACTGCACTTCAGACAGTCGGATGTGTCGTAAATTAAAATTTGCAATTTTGTGTGTTATTTCTTTGTTCGTTTCTTACATTCGACCTTTCGTTATACATTTACATATTAATGGTTTAAACATTATTTATTTTCAAATATTTGAAATAAAAATTGCTAGCTCTTTCAGGGACAATGCAGGGAATGAAACAATGGAATTCCGTTCCGCTGTTAATTTCTGTTAATTACTGTCATTTTTGTAAGTCGATATAGCCGTATGGTATCAGGCTTCTTTTTCCAAAACAAGATTACAAAACTTTTATATTTCTTTGTAGTTGTAGAATTCACATAGTTTTTACAACACTGCGATGGAAACAGTGAGTTGTTCGCTTCTTGGTTGAATTGGACGTTTACTAATAACAGCTAAGATATTAGTAGCGCAGAAAGTGCAATATTTCAATCCTACGTAGCTTCTAATAAGACGGGAAAGTATGTGCTGTTGTAGCACCACTAGTTTATTCATGTCACCCAATGTCCCTCTGTTGGATCACCGCTCGCCGCGTTCTGCGCATGCGCAGTCGGTATAACCTAAACTAGAAACAGCTCTCTCCGATCTCTATCATCCCTTTCCAGCATCACAAAGAATCTCCGTGTCATTTCCTGTCTCTGCGTAAAAAAATATGAAAAAACTTAACTGCTACAGTATTTGCAGCATATTATACGAAAAGGAATACTATTGTAAAAAGCTTGCCTTGATTATCCCGAAGTGAGCTAACAATTTCTGACCACCATAAACACCGATCAGAATGTCAAGTAAAATAAATGTATTTGTTAGTTGTACATTAAATATATTATCTTCCTTAAATGGATTCTTTCGTAAGAAATGTATCTGTATCATTCGATCATCACAATCGGCAACAATGAGAAGCATTCGAGTATAATTTGAAATTGCCTTGTAGCCATTTTGTGAACTGTCAGTCCCAAACGAAGCGCAGGAAATTCGAATTTACCATTTTGAATACATTTGCTGAAATAATTCATTTTTTTGAGTCCTGTACTAGAACATTAACATATTACTCAATTTTGTTTGTATTAAAAGCATAAGTAAAGTTATTAGTTAAGAATATTTGTCTTTAAACCTCCTACCCTGTACGTAGAAAGAAAATTTTATATATCGCTCTTAAGTAAACAGGAGTACAACATCAAGATTCTTTTGATACAGGTTTATTTTTCTTCAGAAAATGAGCTCAAATTTGATGTTATCTGAGGCACAAGAAACACTGGGTTAATTGTCTCAGACACAGGTGAACATGACAATGTTTATTTAACCAAGTCTAAATTGGATCGAGGGGTGTCATTGTTTACAGAATATAAACTTGAACAAGTAGATAAATAAATCAATGCAATTTTCCAACAGAGGACTATAGTTGGCAGCATCATTACCGAATTTGCAATTTAAAACATTGTCACATGAGTCAGCTGATAAGCTGTTGTCATGGGACGTTGATAATTTTGTAGGTATTTCAATTAAATTTATTAGAGTAATTGCCTTAGAGCTCTCTGGTGTTGAAGCAACACACTTAGTTGTGAGAGGGGATTGTTAGACAGTTATCTACAGTAACGTCATAGCATTGGGCTCGACCGACAGAACCCCCGTTGTGCAGGGGTAGGGGTTGGTCATCTGGGGCCGGGCTGGCGGCAGCCAGACCTCTGAAGTCGTTCCGGTGGGAGGGGTTGTCTTTTGGTGCCGGGCGCACGGCCGGAGACGGCAGGGGACAGGCAAGTCGGGCGCGTGTCCCGGAAGGCGGCTGTCAGTGCGCACAAGAGATGATGTGTGACGACAGAATTCGGCCTGCAGATCGCGGCAGTCCCATCTGGTCAAAATCTCAGTAATGAGAACATGTGGGCCGCGGGTCGCCTGCGTGGGAGGTCAGTCACGTGACCTTTCACAAAAGAGGCCAGTGAAGGAAACGGCCATTCATTCGAGTCTGAGCCGAATCACGGTGTGGATGCACCACATGCGCCAGGGCGGTGCAGAGACGAGCTGGGCTCGTGAGGACAATCCATGTGTTGGAACGCCGGTGTGGAAGTTATTCCACGTGTGACGGAGTGTTACGCTGTGTGCGGGCACTTGTGTAGAGTGAGCAGTGAGAACTATGTACATTGTGTAAATAACTATACAATAAACTTATTTAAAGCACAAGTTCAGGTCTGTGATTACCATAATATTCCCACGACGTCACACTACCCTTTCAATCTTGCTTCCTAGAACGTGTTTTTTTTCCAAGTTTTGCGCCTTTGAATCTCCTAACGCGGGCAGTTCTAACTTAAAAGGAAGCGAAACGATATCGTCCTTATTGTGAGTAGCACTTTCAAAAGAAGCCTTAAACCCTGCCTTTTCCCAAAGATCATCAGGGAACTTTTCGAAGTTTTACCCTTACCAAGTTGAATAGATTTGCACTAGAGGTCTTTGAGGGTGTAGGCGAAGTGGGACGGAATTGTGGATGTAATTGCTTATGTTGCTTTATGGCAACGTTTGCCTTTGCACTAGCCTTATCATATTTATCAAACACTTCCTCAGAAGTAGTAAGTAATTCTCAATCAGGTTCTAATTCGTCGACAAGACTTTGTACCTTGTCATGCAATTTACCTAACTTGCTAGATTTAAGCAACAGCTCTTGATACAACTGAGTATCTGGGTTGTTGAGTTCATTAATCAATGATTCAAGAGCATTAATGGCATTTGTTAACCTAGTGAGCTGAGATTTCACTGCTCTGTCTAAGTGTTGATAAACCATAATGATTAATTAATAGGATCAGCACACAAAGTAGAAAAAATACACAAAAACACAAATAAAACTCGCAATGAAAAACAGAATGATAATTCTGTTCAAAACAAAACACTTCACTGATATCAGTGAACATGCATACACTTGCAAGGCAGAATCATCTGACTGGTTCTTACATTAGTTTGATGAACTGCTGACGGCTGCTACACACAACACTCATCTGTAAACGACACTTGATCACACATAAAATTAATACTTGTTGAATTGCCATCAAATCACAGTAGAAAATTAATTTGATTAGCACACGTTGCATCTTAACTTCACTGCTTGCAGACCAGTAGTAATTAAAAGCTTAATAGATACCTTAAATTAATAGAATATAGACATTAAATAAACAATAATAATAATAACACTACAATACAACTTGCAAGCAGCAAAAACTAACTTCATATATACTAATGAAGTAACATAGTGGCACTTGTATACTTTTCACAAAGCACAAACACAGAAATACCTGAAAGAAAACAAACAAAAACACAGCAAACAATACTTAATGACCAGATTGTATGAAAATACACAAAAAACAGCACGTTAAATTTTATGTTCATAAAATTCAAAAAAAGAAAATTGTTATCACAGAGCAATTGAATAGTTTGCACAGATTTTAAATAATTTAATTGCAATGTCGAACAAAGTAATATATTCTGCTCACAAAATTTTAAACAAGAAAATTATTTCATTGTGAAGGCTACACCTTCAATGAAATAAGGCCAATGACCTTATGCACAAATTAGAGTTTAGTACATTTGTAAACTTGTCAGATGCAACTTATTATATTTGGATTCAAGACATGAAATTACAAACAAAGCAATGCATGATGATCAGCAGAAAATGAAGAATGAAGAAAAATTAATATAAAATATTAACTTACTTGTATTTTGTTCTGATAAGTTGTGATATTTATTACCATTCACATATTAAAATTCCAGCAACATGAATTAATTATTTGTACACTTTAAATGTATGAAATTAATTATGATTTTCATTCTTCAATTTCTTTTGAAGTTACTTACGATAACTAAAAATTACAACACTCAAATATAGGGAAAATATTAATATCAATACAGTAGACATCTCACTATACCAGTGGTTGCCAACTAGACAAGGAATGACGTCGGAGCTGATTTGCCCCCAGACATAAGGCGCTCGGAGAACGAGCCCGAGCAAAGGGGGAGGGAGGGAGGAGCAGACGAGGGTCGAGGTTCCGAAAACCTTGGCAGTGTGCCTTTGCCACTGTTTCAGGCAAATAAACATTAATTTTCTATCTGTTAAGGAAGACTGGTTTCCTTTTGTAGATACTGGAACAATGGCGAAGTGTTTAGTGTGTTCGAAAAAACTGCCGTATGTTAAAAAGTCAAATATTTGTTAACATTAATTAGTGTTCCAGAACAAACTATTTCTTTATATTATATACTATGGCACAAAATATTGTCCTAAAATGTGAAAACCGTCTTTTCCAAACATATTATCTAATAGAAGAATGGAAGTGGAATTACAGTACTGGTTATGACAAAGAGTCGGATAGTGATTTGAGTTATGTAATAATGTATGTATTATTACATACTCCTTCATATTGTTATTGAATCATAAACATTTAAAATAATAATTACAAGTTGAAAATGTAATTATCGATTTTCCAAGCGAACCTTTTTCCCCCACTTCGTACCACCGTTGGAACACTGTGCGCTTGCCGCCGCGTCGAGCTCTGCCTTTGCTCGGCGGATCGGCTTGCAGCGAGAGAGCAGATTTCGTGACGTCAGAGAGCATTGAATTGGCAAGCACTGCACTATACAGTCAGCCCACTGTGCATAGGTTTGCAACAAATATGGTGCCCAATGAGTCAGAACCCATTTCTGTGATATTTCTATTATTTGCTTAGAAAGATTTAGCCAGAAAATGTGTCAATAAATAAAGTATATAATAGACTTGTGCTAAATTTGTGGTACGTTCAAAGAGGGATATATGTTTTTTAAATTGTTTATTTGGGACTACTAATTATTTTGTGATTTGTGTTTGAATATTGTGCAACAGTTTGGATTTTTTAAGACTTTGTGATGCCAAGAAACACATTTCAACAATTCTAAAGTAATGATTAATAAATGACTAGTTATTAATAATAATTGAAAATGAGTATTAAGATTACTTGAAAAAATATTTTTATCTGTTTTCCACCAGAATGAAATGTCATGCAATTTGTTTGTAATTTATAAAAAGTTTAATGTTTTCATTAATAAATGAAGATTCTTAATTAAAAAGTCTTAAACAACAATTTATGAGGTATTATACTAATGTTCTTTTCTCTGGTATTATACTAATATTTCTTTCAAAGGTCTTTTTCTAATGGTCATAGATAATTTTGAATTTATAAATTGAATCTCATAAATATGTCTACTATTCATTATTTTTTTAATTATGTCATTCTCAGTTCAAGTTTTATGTCAATCCATCTTTATCTTCCTTATTACTTCACAAGACATCAGACGAATGAAACAAGTGAATTTTTTAAAGGATATCTGTTAATGTGTTATTTTTAATTAGTTTTTTAATAATATTGTGTTCCAATTATATTTTTTTTGCTATTTCAAATCTTAAAGAATGTACCTGATATCCCATCTGGGTTAAAGTAGGGTGTACGGTACACCCTCAGAGAAGCGATGTGGCGGAGGGGGAGGGGAGGGGAGGGGAGAGGAAGGGGAGAGGAGGGGGAAGGGAAGAGGAGGGGAAGGGGAAGCGGTGGGAGGGGCAGAGGAGGAGGAGGAGGACGATAGGAGTCCCCATAAGCCCTCCCTCAAATTACGCCATCAAGGAAAGACAAAATTGATACCTGAATCACACTCAACCTGCTTCCCGCGACCATGACCCCTTCCGCACTGAACACTTTCGCGAATGAGAAGTGGCCTCTTTCTTGCTGCACTTCCACTCGAAAACATCACCCAATTACTTTCACTTGGCCAACCTCATCGGACACTTACATAAAGGACACGAAAAGCCTGCAGCAATAAAACCACGTTCTTGCGCCCATTCAATTACAGCCACACACCCTTTCCGGCGCAACGCGTAAAAAAAGCCACATTTATTCTCACAATCGTAGCACAAACACTCGACACTCAAAAACACAAATCACGAAGAATTTGAAGAACGCAAGAAACGTAACTGCACAACAGCTACCCCAACACAGAAAATCAGTTGCACACCCACCATGTTCCAACCAGTATTTCGGAATGAAACTCAGACAAGAAATTGCCTCCCCTAACTTATGACGTCACGTCCGTGACCAATTACGAACCATTAAAGTTATTTCAATAGTGTATTTATTACAATTTATTTAAACCGCCCACACTTTGCTATTTATAAGTATGTAATACGTTATGCGTATTGCTCCCCACCCCTCCCTGCCGAATGGTTCCCCTCATAATCCCCCAAAAAGGGCCGGTTTGAACGACTTCCTTAGGTTGCACCGTACACTAGACTTCAGCCCACATCTGTTAATAAACAATTGAAAGATTAAAAATTGATTTCTATTCCAGCAAAATCCTCTATTGGAAAATTCACTGAATGTAAACATAATAGAAAACACTGTAAAACTGTTTTAATCACACATTTATTTATCATTTATTTGTAATGTTGCCTAAATAATTATTTGTGTATCATTTAGGTCTGTTGGAGAAATCGTTTACATTTTTTAATACTTTCCCAGCAATTTTATTTCTTCCCAGCATAATACCACCACAAGAAATACTTGCATGAGATTCATATTTTGTTGAGAGAGTAGCTTATCTGCCTTACAGACAATGCATCAATGCCACTGATACTTTCTTACATTAAAAGATAACAACTGCACACCAGAAGGCATCTCAATAGTGTTTTGCTGTATATTTAATATATGGTTATATTTAAACAAAGTGTCAAAGGTTTTCAATTAAACAAAAATCATTTCATTGATTACATCATTACCTTCATTAGAGTATTACATAATTTTTATCATTTTTATAATTTTGACAACTTTTATTCTCATAATTTGGTTCCATTTACTTAAAAATTCTGGGAAAGTTAATGAAAACTTAACATTTGTTAAAATATAATTTTAATAAATCAGAATAATTTTTTCTAATATACCGATAAAATATCCCAAAACGACACTAATTGTCGTCCGCGCACTGTCTAGTATTTTGTGCAACAAAGTCACGAAATTTTGGCAAATCTTTTATATACACATATTTGACTTCATTATTAATGCTCCTTTTCGGCTAAGAGTAAAAATAGTTCACTTACATAACTATGATCTGATCATGGTATGGGATGATTTTTCTTAAGGGCTTTGGACCTCTATCTTTATAGCGCTTACCATTACTACGTAGATGTTTCTAGACAAAACAAATGTGAAATGGACCTGGTAAGAGTACTATTTCCCTTTTCAAACATTTACTTACTTGCTCAATTGGTTCCTTCATCAGTAACTATAAAATTATTCAATGTATGCTGTTCTGTTCGAAAGCTATAAAAGAACAGAAACTTGTTTCAGAACGTCTCGAGGATACTAGTATAAAATTGCAACCAATCACTTCTTGGGTTGTAAATAATGTGAAGAAGCAATTCTTCATATTTTAATGCTGACGCAAACAACGTGTACCGGAATGAAAATATTCCCTATCTTCCCTTGTCTGCAGAGATGTCATGTCCTATGGACAGGAGTTCCAGCGGCTGATGGAAGGTTTCAGCGACGTCCGTCGAGCTGCGCTGGTGTCGGTGGCGCGACCGCAGCGCTGCGTGGAGTCCCCAGGAGAGCGGACACAGGGCCAGGAGGCCTGCCACCACACGGAAGCACGCGGGGTAGCTGCCTGTCGCATCGCGCACCAGGCCTGGAACCAAAAGCAGAACATTAACGATTTGAAAATTGGTTCAGCTAAAACAAGACATACTTTCTCGCTCTTAGTAACGGTTACGTAATACTATTTATATCGCAATTTCCCCCGACTTAACACATCTCAGACATAATTTTCTTAAATTCATTATTAATTGTAGAACATGAGGTGCGGGCTCCTCGTCTGTGGTCAGCAGACTCATAGGGCCATTCGCGACAACACACATACATGAAAGACAAGGGATAAACAACCAAGCCCACGGTGGGACTCGGGACCCGCGACCCTTCAGACCGAGGCTCTGAGTCGGCACACACAAGTGGTAAAAAATAGTGGTGCTAAAACAGCACATACTTTCCCGTCTTATTAGAAGCTACGTAGTATTGAAATATTGCACTTTCTGCGCTACTTACATCTAAGCTATTGTTTGAAAACGTTCAATTCAACCAAGAACCGAACAACTCACTGTTTCCATCGCAGTGTTGTAAAATCTATGTGAATTTTACAACTGCATAAAAATATAATACAAAAGTTTTGTAAACTTGTATTGGAAAAAGAATTCACAATGGCACGTAATTCACAGATATTCGCGACAGCGGCACGGAATTCCATTGTTGCATTCCCTGCATTGTCGATACCCCCTTAAAGCACTAGCAATTTTTATTTCAAATTTTTCAAAACAAATAATTTGTAAAAGATTAATGTGTAAATGTATAACAAAATGTCGAATGTAAAAACGAACAAAGAAATAATATACAAAATTGCAAACTCTAGTTTACGACGCTTCCGGCAGTCTGAAGCGAAGTAAATTTACAGCGGGCTATTATGTTTGTCAGGAAATTAAAGAAAACTAATTGTATTTTCAATTTTCTTTCAAAAAGTTGTAGTCATTTTTAAGAAAACTGTGTTTAAGAGCTACTACAAATGCGGAAAATGAATCTCTTTTCCACAGAAAATTTTTGAGTTTTCAAAAAACTTAATTTGAAGTAATTTGAAGCATTTACACTCACAAATATAATAATGTTTACAAATTGCTGGTAATGTGCGTATTAAAGATTTGAGAAAACTTTCAAAAAAATTACATTTGTGTAATTTAAAAAAAATAAAAAGTACACAAAAATGAACTTTATGTCATATTAAAGAATGCAATAAGCAATATCCGTTCGAAAAGTGTGAAGAAAAAATTTGGAGCCATTTATGACAAAAGGGCGTTTGAGCTGAAAATGCGGAATTTTGGGCTAGTTTTCACAGAAAAGGATTGAATTTTCGAAAAACTTTAGTTTACACTATTTAAAGCACATGTGCTCGTAATAATGTGAACAAATCGCCACTAATGTAAATATTAACGATGTGAGGGACAAGTCAAAAAAATTACATTTTTGCAATTTTTGAAAATAAAAAATAGAACAAAATGGCGTTTATGTCATCTAAAAGAGTACATTTAACACTATCCCTACGAAATGTTAAAAGAAAAAATTTGGAGCAGTTTTTGAGATAATCTTGTTTTTGTAATTTTTCAAAATTGCACATATTGAACTCAATATTGCGCGAAAACTACTAAAATTTTCTACGAAAACTACTTAAAACTCACTACGAAGAACAAATTTTATTTGAAGGAAAAATCTCTATCTGCAATTTTGTAGTTGGAGGAAGACGCCAAATAATAGTCAAACTTTCGCAATTTTCGAAAATTCAGATTTAACCATGAAAACCGGGCCTATGTCACCTTAATAAGTATATTTTACTTTATTCCCACAAGAAATTTAAAGAAAAAAATTGGAGTCTTTTTTTTTAATTTTGAAAATGTCCGGGGGACTTTGTAAAGTACCCCCCAAAATTGAAATATCGGTTTCAAATTAAAGGGCCATGAGATCAGCCAGATCGATCGGGGAGTATCAATTTTGGAGAAAATCGGCTGAGCGATTTGATCGCTAGCGTTGTTATATCGTTAATACGTCGATTTCAAACTCAAGAGGCCGCGACATGAGACAGATCGATTGGGGAATATCAATTTTGGAGAAAATTGGGTGAACAGTTTATCGCTAGCTTTGTTCATAGGCAGACTGATGGACTGACGTTTCGCCGTCAATCGATTTTTCGGAATCAATGACCCACCAAACACATATTCGGGCTACACCACGTGTATAGGACTTTTTTTCTTCTGAATTTAGTAACTGTATCCACTTTTTCGTTATCAGGGCCCGGTAATACGTTTTTCTGCCGAAAATTCGCCGTTTTTCGCGCTGCATTACATAATTCTGTACTCTGTAGCGAGAAAGTAATTATTATTTAAAAAAATTAAAAATTGCCTATATTTCGCGAAAATTACGCAAAAAACTACTAATAATTTCGAAGCATTGTACATGACTTTATTTTAAAATCTGTCTTTAAGGAACATTTTATTAAGGAAAAAATCTCTATCTTCAATATTATAGATGTACGAAAACGCCCAAAATATTGCACTTTTTTTCGAATTTCTGGGATTTCAACGAACATTAGACCTGCGTACTTTACGGTACCCGAGGGCAAAGTTTAATCAAAAAATTTGAAGCCATTTTTGAGAAAATTTTGAGGCTTCATGTAAAGTAAGCTCAAAAATCAAAATATCCATTTGAAACTCACAAAGCCTCGAGCTCGTTCAGATCGATCGGGAAATATCAATTTTGGAGAAAATCAGCTGAACGGCTTAGGCGCTAGCGCTGACCACAGACGTTTTCCCGACAACGATTTTTCGGTGTCAAGGACCCACAAAAAACCGGATTCTCGCTACACCACGTATTATAGGAAGTATAGCAACAGGATTTATTAACTTTTCGATACCAGTGCTCGGCAATAATTTTTGGTAAAAATTCGCCGTTTTCCGGCGCACGTTTACATAACTTTTTCTTCTTACGAAGTAAGTTTCACTAAGTAAAAATAATTGTTCCTTGCTACAAAAAAACAACAAAAAGAAAAATATGTTGAATAATAAAAGTTGATGGTGCGTATATAATTTATTTTTATCCTTAATTTTGTACTTATTTGGTTAATCCATAACGCCTGTTTGCAAGTGTATTTTAGAACTTGATAGTGCATGAAATTCGCCTTTAATAATGACCAAGGAAGGCAGTACGTACCTAAGATTGGCGAGACAACCACGGAGCAGCCGATCTGTAAGCAAAACTGCAGCGCGACGGCCGCGGGGAACTTGGAAGTTGGCACGATCTCCGCCAAGGTGAGGAAGAAGGTGACGTACAGCACGCCCTTGAACACGCCCAGCACCACCGACAGCGCCAGCACCGTGGTCCACGACGTCATGAACGACAGCGCTGCCAACCACAAAGCCACACCATGTTCACGCGTCGTACGCCTAACAATGTAGTTGAAATCTCCAGTACGATTTCAAGATATGGATATCTGGATCCTTCGTCTCTTAAGTTAAATTTTATGCTTCCCATCTTTCTTCTCCTGCTTATACATATTTTCAACTAGGAAAAACAGTTAATCCTTTTCCGCGAATTAAATTATGTTTCTCAAAAGATCTCTTACATCCTCTTTAGTTCTCTTTTCTTCCTATATCTATTACTTATTGTATATATTTTCAGATATTATGTTTTATTTATAAAGATTGTTTATTTTTAAAATCATTATAACTCTTCAAAATAAAAAAAATACTTTCACATGTCAGTAGCATTTTTAGAGGTTACTTTTAAGTTTCTCCTCACATTATGTATGAAGTTAATGTAATTGTTCGTGCCCTTGAAAGGCAAAAAATACGATACGCAAGAAATAAGATTGTTATCAACATTTTACGCAGGATAAGTTTCGATTTAACACACATCGCTTGCCACTTTTTCTACAGTTGGTTAAATTTGTATTTACCAGTGAATCGAGTGGGTAGTGCTAATTAAATATATGTAAATGAAGGAAACATATGACTTTCATAACTGTAGACAACAGACACAATTAAGAGACAACTTAACGCACAATAAAAGCTCTATATTTAAATGCAAACTCTTACTTTTTGCGCATGTAGTGGCGTCACAGTTCAGCCTACATGTAGAGAAGGGTCAAAGCGAGGACAAAAATATGAGCAAGGGAACAGAAAACAAATGTTGAGAATTATTAATTTACCTGCAGTAACTTTCAAAGCATTTTCTCTAAGTATCTGTTGTTTTACAATAAGTAAGAATTAGCTGCACTGAAATAAGTTTAATAAGTTAGGAAGTGTGGCAGTAAAGTGTTGGACAAGGAATGCAATGTGAAATGCGCTGCGATGTGTAGTGGTTGTAGCCAACGCCAATTCTGAACTCGATTTAGATAAACCATTATAGCATAATTTAATACGCCAAAGAATAATTACGCGTTTGTATAATTTATAAGATGATAGGGTGTGTTCTAAGGGTCATTGCGTCTTTGTCGTGGACAGCATGAGTATATATAAGTATATTACATTGGCAATATTTGCAGTTAACTTTAGAACACGGCATTTAAAATTAATCATCTTTTGGAAGTACGGTGTCTCTGCGAGCATTTTCCGTTAAGCCATACGGAATAAGCATGTTTATGTAAGCTTCGTTTTAAATCTTAAGATATTACTTATTATTAAAAAAGTCTTTACATAAAATATTACATACAATGTTCAAAAATTAATAATCAAGCATTTCATACCTCAAGAAAACCTTCAAAACATATTACTTTATGCAAAATCAAATTTCCATCTTGCAGTGTTGAATTATTCTTATTGGGCGGAATTGGGAGGATTTGCCATGTAAGGCTAGTTCTCAGAGTTCGCATATAAGCGCTGCAATCTTCGGGTTTCGTTTGGGCGAGGTCGTGATTGGTCGTGATCCATTCGCCAGCCCTGTGGCCAGCTGATTTCAAATCAGTGATTGGTCGTTTCACGTGGAATTGGTAAAGTCTAGAGCGAACAGTTATGACAATGGGTAGGAAATGTTTTGTAAAACTGTGTAATAGTCACATTTTAAGATGTCATCTTTAGATGTATATCTTACACCGTGACCCAAACCGATCGTGCGCATCGTACGGACAAGCGAGGAACTAGCCTCAAACTGGCTTCAGAAAATTTGCCCCAAGAGTGTTTCCAATTTTTTCATCCCATTGGAAAATTAGGAATTGTCGAACTCTGCGAAATACCGTTTACAGCAGCAATCACTTCGTCATTTGATGAAAGTTTCTGCCCACCAAGCCAAATTTTCAAATTTGGAAATATAAAGAAATCACTCGGGCCTAAATCCGGTGAATATGGTGGATGAGGAACCAGTTCGAATCCTAACTGATGAACTTTTGCCATTGTGACTGCAGCTGTGTGGGATGGAGCATTGTCTTGATGGAACAGCACTTTCTAGTGCACAATCACGCATTCAGTTGGTTGCCAACAATTAACTACGCGTCGTATTTGTTTGAAAATTCAAACAGCTGCCTACAAATAATCATGATTTCTAAGAAGACACAGGTTAAATAACAACGCGCGCTCTTTCATAGCAATTTACCAGCCTTATCAAACGACCTTCTTCCACCGTGAAGCGTACTCACCCAGCAGAGCGGCGGCGGAGAAGGCGGCGCCGGCGGCGAAGACGAGTCGGTTGCGGCGCGCCATCCAGCAGCCGAGCGCCACCAGCGCCAGGCGGCCGGCGAAGTCCCCGGCGTTGGCGGCGGCGACGACGCGCGCGGCGTCCGCCTCGCCCAGCGCCACGCCCAACCCCGCCCCCGCCCCCGCCCCCCGCCCTCGCCGGCGCGCAGGTGCAAGGGCAGCATGGCGAAGAAGTTGGGCTCGGCCACGTGGATGAGCGACACGCCCCCGGCCACCAGCAGCAACAGCCAGGGTCGCGCAGGCAGCGCCGGCGTTGCCAGGCCCGTCCACGCCCCACGGGTACGCGCGCGCCGGCCACCGCGCGCTGCCCAGCCGAGCCACCCAACGCCCCTGCGCCAACGCACCGGGCGCGCACCGCACAGCGGCCGTAAGGCAACGCTAGCATTCTGCGCATGCGCAGTACCGCAGCAAAAGTGATGCGGAAAGCTTGAACTGCGCATGAGCAGAAGATCGATAGTGCTCACCATTCGAGGTAGCAAAAACTCCCTACTAAAAGGGAAAGGAACAAATTGAATTGATGGTGTCATACAGTGGTGCGAACTTCTTCTACTGGTGGCAGTGACACGCGTCATGGCATCGTAGCACTCCACGAGCTTCTCTACGCAACTAGCGTCGGGAAAGGAAACTATTACGAGTAGTACTAACCCCGCCGTTTTACTATAGGGATGGCGTTGTCTCTGGTGACAGGGTAATGAACTGCGTGGAGGGACGATTTCGTCGTGGCACTCATGCCACGGACTCCCGCTCGTGGCATTGACCTTGACAACACTTGTGTAATAAATGCAATATTTTTTTAATGCGAAGAAAAATGCTAAGAGAAAGAGGGTGAAACAGGGAGTTTGAAGAAAAGGAAGGAAGAGGTAGATGCCAAATCGCCTCTGCCATGACCATGCCCTGCGCACGATGCGAAGATAAGCGCGTGCCCAACAACGCTCAAGAATGCGATTCTAAGATAGGTGCCTGCTCAACAACGCTCAAGATGCGATGCCAAGATAGGCGCCTGCTCAACAATGCTCATGCCTGCTCAACAATGCTCAAGAATGCGATGCTAAGATAGGTGCCTGCTCAACAACGCTCAAGAATGCGATGCCAAGATAGGCGCCTGCTCAACAATGCTCAAGAATGCGATTCTAAGATAGGCGCCTGCTCAACAACGCTCAAAATGCGATGCTAAGATAGGCGCCTTCTCAACAACGCTCAAGAATGCGATGCCAAGATAGGTGCCTGCTCAACAACGCTCAAGATACGATGCCAAGATAGGCGCCTGCTCAACAACGCTCAAGAATGCGATGCCAAGATAGGTGCCTGCTCAACAAACGCTCAAGAATGCGATGCCAAGATAGGCGCCTGCTCAACAACGCTCAAGAATACGATGCCAAGATAGGCGCCTGCTCAACAACGCTCAAGAATGCGATGCCAAGATAGGTGCCTGCTCAACAACGCTCAAGAATGCGATGCCAAGATAGGTGCCTGCTCAACAACGCTCAAGAATGCGATGCCAAGATAGGTGCCTGCTCAACAACGCTCAAGAATGCGATGCTAAGATAGGTGCCTGCTCAACAACGCTCAAGAATGCGATGCCAAGATAGGCGCCTGCTCAACAACGCTCAAGAATACGATGCCAAGATAGGCGCCTGCTCAACAACGCTCAAGAATACGATGCCAAGATAGGCGCCTGCTCAACAACGCTCAAGAATGCGATGCCAAGATAGGTGCCTGCTCAACAACGCTCAAGAATGCGATGCCAAGATAGGCGCCTGCTCAACAACGCTCAAGAATGCGATGCCAAGATAGGTGCCTGGTCAACAACGCTCAAGAATGCGATTCTAAGATAGGCGCCTGCTCAACAACGCTCAAGAATGCGATGCCAAGATAGGTGCCTGCTCAACAACGCTCAAGAATGCGTTTCTAAGATAGGCGCCTGCTCAACAACGCTCAAGAATGCGATTCTAAGATAGGCGCCTGCTCAACAACGCTCAAGAATGCGATTCTAAGATAGGCGCCTGCTCAACAATGCTCAATAATGCGATTCTAAGATAGGCGCCTGCTCAACAATGCTCAAGAATGCGATGCTAAGATAGGTGCCTGCTCAACAACGCTCAAGAATGCGATGCCAAGATAGGCGCCTGCTCAACAATGCTCAAGAATGCGATTCTAAGATAGGCGCCTACTCAACAACGCTCAAGAATGCGATGCCAAGATAGGTGCCTGCTCAACAACGCTCAAGAATGCGATGCCAAGATAGGCGCCTGCTCAACAACGCTCAAGAATGCGATGCCAAGATAGGTGCCTGCTCAACAACGCTCAAGAATACGATGCCAAGATAGGCGCCTGCTCAACAACGCTCAAGAATACGATGCCAAGATAGGTGCCTGCTCAACAACGCTCAAGAATGCGATGCCAAAGTAGGCGCCTGCTCGAGAACGCGGACGCGGTGCAATGTGAACGAGGATAGATGCTCTGGGGGCGGAGGGACGGGTAGCGAGATTCTCAAAAGGGGAGAGACGCGAAGAGAATAAAAATGGAGATCATTTATTCTCACGACTAGACATGACACATTTGAGAGTTGTCTAAATAACAAGGTCTATTTATGAATTTGGTCTTGAAAAAGTAATATTAGCATTATTGAACAATTTAGTGTGTTGGCTATGCAATTCAGATTGTTCATTGACAGCTAATTAAAGGCTAAGTAAATGAATACTTATACTATTCTGTCTGTGTGTACTTGGCGTGTCAGTCCATTACGGGCCAGGGCCTACCAGCGTCCCGGCCTCGGGGCTATTACTACAAGGGAATTCAGTAAGTGAAGTGCAATGGTAGAAGTAAGTAAACGCCCATATTCTGTTCTTACCTTTTAGATCCATATTCTTTAGATTCGTGTACTGGTAAAGAACGTTCATTTGCGTTGAACTTTTCTATTTTTTCACACTGCTGAAAAACAAAATAGGACATGTTAATTAGAGTAACATTAATTATTGTTGGGAAATTGTATAATTATAATTACAACAAACCAAATACGAAAAAAAACAATCATTCTTTTGTATTACAAATTTACTCTACTGTGAAATAAATCGGAAATATTTTGCTTCTAGTTAGCAGTCACTATCCGATATTCTTGATATTTCGGGAAATAAATTATTTCCCAGCTTTCTGTGGTATTGGTCTCCTGAATAACTGTGCAATTAGTCATGCTATTTTTATTTAAAAAAATACGAAAAATATTTGGAAATAGTGAAGGTTGAAACCACATTAATTGAATAAATGACATAAATCAATAAATAAATAAATGAATGGGTGCTGAAAATGTTTCTATTACTTCGCACTCATTGCGGCATTACTGCCAATAATCAAATCATTTGGTGATTCCAACAACGATATTATTGTTAAAAATTAATTCTGTGGCAATGACGCATCTATTGAAAACAATGATTGTCGTCATTGTTGGCAGTAATATTGCAATACGTGCGAGGTAAGAGTAAGATTTTCCGCGTTTATTCATTTACTGATTGATTTATGGATAAGCTGAATCCAAACAAACGCAGAGGACAAACATTTGAAAAAAACAACAACAGAAAATACATTACCCCAAATTAAGAAAAATGTTAATATAAACATGAAAATACTTGAATAATCTGCTATAAAAAAATAATGTAAGTCTTTCAGTTTTACATTCACTCATTTCATTAATTCATTCTTTCCATGCACTGTCCATTCATTCACCCATTTATTCAATTTACTCGTCCCTTCATTCCATTTACACATCCATTCATTCCACTCACTGTCCATTCATTTCATTCACTTCTATTCATTCATTCACTTCTATTCATTCATTCACTTCTATTCATTCATTCAATTAATGCATTCATTCATGGCTTGAGTATGGCTACTCCGACGCCAGGTGTGCGCCCCTACCGTCTCGTGGCGCAGCAGCGGCTCCGCGTTGGCGTGGGCGTGGGTGTGGGTGTGGGCGTGGGCGTGGGTGTGGGTGTGGGCGGGGGCGTGGGCGGGGGCGAGGGCAGCTGAGGCGCGGGCGGCGCGGGGCGAGTGGAGGCAGAGCTGCGAGGCGGCGGCGGCGGCGCCCACGCCCGCCAGCGCCAGCTTGGCCGCCGTGCCGCCCGCCGCCGCCCGCAGCGCTTGCGTCGCCAGCGGCAGCGCCAGCCCGCCCGCGCTGTTGGCGCACTGCGCCACCGCCATCGCCACCGTGCGCCGGCGGCGGAAGTGCTCGTTGAAGGACGCCAGGTTGGCGCTCATCATGAGGCCGTAGCCCACGCCTGGGCAAGCAGCAGCGCGGGGGCAATGACAGTTGCGTTATAAACTTATTTTTTAAATGAATGGTGACATGAGATCACATTCGGATAATATGTTCAATTTTAAAAGTCATAAAATATTTCATGCATACTAAGCATGGTGTGTTTCGATTTCCTTGATGTCAGATGTGTGCAAGCAGTGTCGCACTGAGTATCAGAATGTACTCGGTGTGCGCAGTACGAGAATAGGAGGAATAATAATCAAATTATTAGAGCTAAATCAAAACGTCCTCAGCTCCGTTCGTTCTCGGCGGCGATACTATGTCCGACAATGGCAGTTCCGGAACTGCCATTATCGAGAACGAACGATACCGAAACTTGGCCTGTTATCGGGGTGCGCCGACCGCGTCGAATGAATGCTGGAGTCGTCACCGGATCTCTCGCAATGTGTTTTTGCGCTTTGCCAGATTTGTACGTTGACCAACGTACAAGCAATCTAGCAGTACCTATAGTTTTTGTAGATGGCCTTAGGCTTTTGGCATATATCAATAATAATGAAAAAATAATAATTCTGGCGAATATTCGTTTTGCCTATTTTCACGTAAATGTATTTTAAGGCATATCTAACTTTTTACGCCTTTTTTCTTCCAATTTATTTATATTTTCTTTTAATTTTGGTTAAAATTGTATGTTTGAATCGTGCTCACTTTCACTAATCCTAGTCGTTCGGCACCGAATCTGTATTTTTGTCTAGTTCTAGACCGACGATGTCATTTGTTTTTTAATTTGATATTCTGTATCTTTAGATACCAAAGCTCGCATTCCTCTCAGTTCTTTACACAAATAAAAGAAGCGGCGGGTCAAAGGAGACCGGTGAGTTATTGGTGAGCGTTGGGCTAAGTTTCACAATGCAAACATCACTCACGTCTCAGGGGGCAAGTCGATAACCCCGACTTCCGATGTTGATATCTCACCGTCCCAGATGTTCTTCAAGAGAAATAGAAGGGAAGCTCTGTTGATTGAAAGAATTACGTGATTGGTCTCTTTCGTATGCCAGTGATGGAACTGAAGAAAATTAAAACATTTATTTTTCTAATTTTAAGACCTAAACTAAATTACAATATTACACATTTTTCTATTGCCCAACAATGTTATAAATTTATTAATTTCCCCTCTTTTATAAGGTGTACAACACATGTAGTATATGATAATGAATTTTGTATTTCGAATTATTAAAAACTCTACCCGGCGACAGACAAGACAGGAGTTGAATAAGCTAATTTGCAGTGGGCGCCGTTGTTTGGCGCGCGATTGTGTCAACCAATTCAGAGGCCAAAGCGAATTTACATCAACTGTTCCACTATAAATTGTGCCCAGTGATGAAAATACGTTTTTACACAAGAAAGAATAGTACCCATCTCAATTTTGTTCAGCATATACGTTTTTATTATATAATGATAAAATTAATACCAAATGTTAATTGTGTTGAGTAAATGTGCCTTGTATTCGAATTTGTAAGAAATTTAAATGGCATTACAATAGGCATAAAATTAATTATTTTCCCTCATCACATATTTTTGTGCTTTTATATGTAATTCTGGAAGGTAAACTTCTTGCCCTATATAGTATTTTATGTGCTTACTTGCAAATAAACTGTAGGACCACTTACATTAGTAGAGATTCCAATTAATAACCTAGATTTATATATTGTGTAATAATTCACTATGTAAAAAAAACTGAAGAAAAAAATTGTTTTTATTTATTTTATTTTATTGATATAGTTAAAGCGGCGGCGATGGTGTAGCGGTTAGCGTAACGGACTGCTGTATCCAAGTTCGCGGGATCAAACCCGATGGAAGCCGTGGACTTTTTAGGGGCGAAAAAAAATCCTTCGTACGCCTTTCTTCGGAGGGGAAGTAAAGCCGGCTGTCCCATGTTAGTAGATTGACTTGCATGTAAAAGATCCTCAAGCCTAAATGACGCCTCTGAGCTAAATTCAAATCGCCGGTTTCGTCGCCTCAGTAATACCTTCTTTCCGATAGTTGGTGAAAGGAGTGTAACAAAATTTGCATGGTCAGACGGAAGAGCAGGCCTCATGGCCTGAGTCTCGCCACGTAAAATAAGGCAATTCAATTTTTAAAAAAGTTTTAAATTACTTTTCATAGTTCCTTTTGCTTTTAATTATTTCAAAAATTGTATTGTTATGTTTCGCCTCTAAAATTATTTCCAATTAATCGATTGGTTGTTCACTTTTCAGCCAATTAACAGATTAATTGAAATTTTATTTCTTGTGATTATAATTAATTACATAAGTGTTTTGCTATCACAACGCGTGGTGACTTCAAATCCCGTAGTTCGTCGAGGGCCGGCCAGTGGCTTCCGAAGTCGGCCTCGAAGGCAGTAGGAGCGCTGGGACAGTGGCTTCTACTGCCGAGACTGCCGCTACTGGCGAGAACAACCGAGAATGGAGCGATTCCGGCAGTTTCCATTCTTGAGGGACAACGTATGGACTTCAAAGGCAGATACGAAGAGCGCGCGCGACCTCCGAGTCTCCGAGACTGCGAAAGCAAAGCCAGCGAGACGAATCGATAATAGAACGCGTTTTGCCCGACGCTACAAATAATAATGCACTTTTCAGTCCAAATCAATATTGTTGAGTTCTTTTTGTATTTCTCCCAAGATCCTGGCTAGGTAACCACGTGGCAGGAGGCTGCAGGTTTTCTTTCAATTTCTAAACTCATTGGAAATTAGTAAAACAAATTTTTCCGTTATGAAAGTTATCCTTCTTTATATCGATTCGTACATGTTCCTCCGTTAAAATTTTTTTCTACCCAATATCGTCGTCACTGTAACATTCCTGTTTAAAAGGTCTTGAATCCCGGAAAAGGCGAGGGCATGGGGTGTAGCGCTTCAATGCGTCACAATATATTACAGAATGTACGAGTAGATAACAATAGATTTGTGACACTGTCAAGCATTTAACGGGGAGTGTGAATTCCCTCTGCTGACAATGTTAAAATGTGGCTAATTGAAGGTACATTTTCAGGCAAAATATTAGAGGTAGCTCTGTAATATTTTTACAATGTACAGGTATCCTTTATGCACATATTGAGTTAGCATTTTTTTGCATATTCGTTCTAATAAACTCCAATGAATAACAGATTTTGTAAATATGGTTAATCCAGTATGTATAATGCATTTAATTTAAAATATTCACAAAGTTTGTTAGAAAATGTTCCTTTTATAGAAAAAATGAACTTACGGGAAAACAGGTTTGAATATTAATGCACACGTGTTATAGCAGGTACACTTGTTACTTTAAGAGACAAATAAACATAGTTCTCGTGGTAGTAGCAACCTCATTTATATCTCATTTTAAACAGGAAAGATGAGGGAAAATGGAAACACAAAAAATAAAAATTGACTTTTGGACCCAAAATCGATTCACACACCCTTTAAAAATATGAACAGCTTGGGCAGTCACAAGACAGTCCGTATCAGCCACAACAAAACTCTCGCTATTCGTAAATGTTAATATCACGATTTTGGTGTATAAAAAGTATAATCGACTTGGGACAGAACGAAGACGACAGCCACTTCCATCAAAACCAAGATATTGAAATGAAACCTTATTTCACTTAGCGAGGCTCAGGCCATGAGGCCTGCTCTTGTCTGACCACGCCCATTTTGTTACACTCCTTTCACCAACTAGCGGAGAAAGAAGGTTTTACTTAGGCGACGAAATAGGCGATTTGAATGTAGCTCAGAGGCTTCATTTAGGCCTGTAGATCTTTTACATGCAGTAAATAGGACAGCCGGCTTTATTCACCCCCCTCTCTATGGAAGGCGTACGGAGGATTTTTTCGCCCTTAAAAATCCACGGCTTTGATTGGGTTTGAACCCGAGAAATTTGGTATAACAATCCGATACGTCAACCGTTTCACCATCGACGCCACAATTCCATCACGGACGTGATATTAATATACAGAAATTGCAGGAATTTTTCTGTGGCTTTGCACGAACGATAGAGGTTTTCAGAAACTGGCACAAAAAATGACATTAGAGTGGTGTAAATATTTGAATCGCTAACTGCAGAAAGGCAACTAGTCCACATTTCTCAACTTTTCAAGAGACATTAAAAACTCTCATAAAATCAGTTTTATGCATTTTTTTGCTTACATGTTTTTGTTATCTTATTATAAATATAATTATTTGATCCTATAAATAAAAATCTTTTATGACCGGTGGTTAAGGAGAGGGGATTTATTTTTGAATTCGGACATGTTTCCTTTCTATAGTAAAGGGATTTCCAAATTATTTCTTGTGTGAAATTACTTTTCATAAAAAATATAATTGTACGTATTTTTTATTTTAATAAACATTCTTTGTTAAACATTTTAGAATAATTTTACAAAAATTTTACATTTTAGATTGTCTAGATGCTCAGATATCTCCATCTTCATGAGATGTCATTGTTACGGGCTAAAATGTGATTGATTGCCAAAACTTCATGTTGTCCTCAGGGATGTAGACCATTTTTTTTGACATCATCGTTTTCTTTACTTTCTTGTATTCGTACCTATATACGGAGTAGGATACGTAGTACAGAGAAAGTTAAGTAATGTTGCTGAAAATCGATTTGGAAGATTTCAACAGAAATACACGTTGGGGTCCCCTGTTACCGAAAAAGTGTTGTTTTTATTTCAAAACATCCGTCGGTCTGTAAACACCACTAGCGCCTAAACCTATACATAGGATTTTTTCAAAAATGGATATTCCCCGGTCGATCTGACTCGAAGCGCTGCGATTTTGAAAAATTGTCTTTACAATTTGGGGGTACTTTAGATGAAACTGCCAGAACCATTGAATATTGCTGCACAAAGGGATCTTGTCACGTACTAGTTCCCTATCTGCAGCAAACGGAGACCTGGAGCCATTGCTAAGTCTGTGCTGATGTGCGGACAAGTTTTATTTTTGCATTCAATGACGCATTGAATCACTCACAACCCTCCCCGCCAATAAAAAACAATCTGAAAAGTTGGACTAGTTGAATTTTTGCAGGTAACAGTTCATTTATTTATTATTCTGGGAAATATGCTATAAAGAATGATATAGCTCCAGACTGTGTCCAGTAAAGGTGGAGACCCCGTACGAATTATGCCTCTAAATAAATAAGTCTAGGGTAGCGTAAATCCTGTTAAATACTTCCACTTGTTAAAAGGTCTTGAATCAGGGAAAAGACAAAAGCTTCGTATGTAAGCTTTGGTGTGTCTCAGTATATTACGTCATGCAGATAACAAAACGTTTATGAAAATTAAGTTACTTCGTTTAAGTAGGAAATGGAATTATCACTTAAGCGCGGGAGTTAAGGAAATAGGCTTGCTCCAACATTTTGCAAATGATAAATTCTCGTTAAGGTGCGGCAAATTAGAGTTTTCCTGTCAAATAGAATAATCTCACCTGATATTCTTATAGTTATTTACGTCATTACTCCAATGTGGAACAAATAACGGGCGCGTTTTAAGCTTGCAAAACAAGGCGATAAGCGCGGTTTTAACACATTCGCGTCTATAAGGAAACTAGTTAAGGAATTGCTTTTCTAGGTTTTTTTCCCAGTCGACAGCAGATAACCCTTTAAGTCCTGACGGGACGCATATTCGCCCATTCACTAGACATCAACACACTTGCGGAACTACTCTGATCTGAGGTCACCAGAACGCGAGACCCTCCGTGACAACACACACATGAGAAACAAGGACAAACAACTTACGCCCAAGGCGGGACTGGAATCCGCGACCCTTCAGACCAAAGCGCTGAGTCCGAACATGCTCTTAGCAACCTTGGCCATCCTGGCCGGCTAAGGAAATATTTTATTTTTGCAGAAATAGATTCAATAAGTTAAACAAATGTGTGTATTTTTTAATTGTATATTTAGTCGCTAAAAATGGTTTTCGAGTTTATTAAGACGTGTCTCTCTAGGGCAGGGCCGTCAAACGGAGCACGTACGTGCTCGGAGCGCGCTTGCGCTCCGCTAGGGCACGCAGGGCCCGCGGCCGAGGGAAGCTCGCGCTCCGATTTCTCAGGGATGCACAGAACGGCAGTCGTGGCGGGGCGCAAGAAGACTATAAAAAGTTTGTCCGAGTGGGCTCTTATAAAGTGCAAAATGTACATCAACTTGTGCTCTCCAAATGATTTTTAAAACGATTGTATTATTTTAAAATGTTTTTAGGAAAGTTTTCATAAATGCAATTTTGTATTAGGTAAAGTGTTTAAAACTTAGTGTATTTTAATATTACATAATGTATCCGATTTTACATACTTATTACATATTTTTACTGTTTTCATTACATATTTATGAACATTTTTTCACGTTTTTGACTTTCTACATATTTTTCCGGACTCTATTCATCATTATTCTATAATTTTTAAGTGCTTTTATTGCATTTTCACACGAAAGATATGCACATCGTATTTCTTTAAATGTTTATTTTCAATAATAGTGTCAGTGCTTTTCTGAAATTATGATATACAATATTTATCTTGATTTAATATATATTTTGATTTATATTTATTTTCTCACAAATATTCATTAAAATTAATAATTCTCGCATATTGCTTTCTCTAACACTAAGTAGAAACGTGCGTTAATACTTCCGTGGTGTAATGATCAATGCTTGTATGACTGCAGTTTTTATTTACATGTCAATTTCCACTTAAAGTTCGTAAAAATTAATAAATGTCTCTTTATGATATACCAACCGGTGTGTTTTACGCAACTCGCCACATTCGTACGATGTTTTCTCACCCCTGCTTCCCGCCTGTAACTCGAGTGACTTCGCTAAGCTGATATCACCGCGTGCCCCAAACCTTTGCGAAGGCCATTCGCGTGCTCGATCGTCTGACGGCCCTGCTCTAGGGTTTACAGGGAAGAGTTTATGGTAGTTTACAAATTTGATGGTATTTTTAAATGTATTTGTTTTTGAACGTTAAGAAACGTTTTTTCTACGTTGTTAACATAAATGAAATTGTGAAAACATAATAATCAGTTTTTGATTGTACTTTATTATCAGAAAACTGAAAAACGTTTGAATATCCTCAATACTCAGAACTGTTATAATTTGCATCATACTTGGAAAACTCTTGTCAGGAGAGAACAAGTTACATATTTAGCACAAAACGTTAGTGAAAGGTAGTAGTAGAGAAGGTGTAGAATAAAATTTAATCTACAATATAAACCGGTCAGTAAAGAATGAATCAATCAAGTAAAAATGATAGTAACAATACAACTTAAAACGGATAGCCTGTATTAATTAAGATAGTGTCTCAAGTGTAAGTGTAATCGGATGAGGAGTAGTAACCATGCTGAAGTTAAATGTAAAATCTCTTTTGAACTGGCTCACCTGAAGAGAGAAGCAGAGCCACCCCTGTGTTGGTACGAAACCCTTACTCTTTTAGGGATCAAAAGGAGTTATAACGTCATCACATCAGAATCACTAGACCAGTAACTACTAATGTGGGGAAAATGTGTCAGCTTATTCAATTCAAATCATCCTTAGAAAAATCTTCCATTTTCCGTTGTGATAAATAAAAATGTAGGTATTTTTGGGGAGCATATCGTAGGGTTTCATAAATCACGATATGTCTAGCTCACGACGTTATAACTTCACGATCAACGAATGTGTTATCAACGAATAAACACCAATAGGATTCGACATTTTCTCAAGAGTAATCACTAGGGAGAGGATTTTTATACTCTAAAGTATCTTGAAATATGCTTTTAAAAATATGCGTTTATGACCTAAAAATTCTAAAATATGCACTTAACAATATTTCATTTCCTGTAAAAAACTTTCCTTGATAAAATTCAGAAGCGTGCTTGGAATGAAAAGATATATTTGTGTGAAAAACATAACATAACCAAGCTTACTCCCCGGAAAAAATTATTGATATAAATATGCACATTAGAGAAGTACATTGTATATCTTGTTTAATTTTTCTGTCTGGATTAAAAAATATGATATCAAGAAATACCCTACTTTTTACAAGAATTTTATCACCTATAGAAAAGAAGTAAAAAAGCTCTAACTGTGACAAGCTGTTTCTAATCAATAAAAGCTCACAAATAAATAGCTTCTATGAAAACAAACATTTTACAGATAAGTCTCTACTTTAACGAAATATGCAAAATATGCTCCTTCAATTACATAAATATGCACCAACAGGAAAAATCGGCCAAATATGCACAAATATGCATTACCATATTAATCTCCAATTCTAACCAAATGTCAGGAAATTTCACTTAGTTATGCCCTGAAGGAACGGACAAAAATATGCACAATCATCGAAACTACGCTCTCTAGTAATTACGATTTTCAAAACCTTTCCAAATTCTTGATATTAATTTTCAATCTATGCCTACAAACAAGGGAGCTGAGAAAATTTTCTACAATTTGTCATTGGTTTATTTCTTTTACCGTCAGTAATCACAGAAACAGTTTTCTTCGGATCATCAAACGCAATTGCTGAGACGTCATTGTGAATGTCATCCACCAACTAGTAGTGCTATAGAATGGCACAGACTTTCTCGCACTACTTAGTTTCCTAAACTATTTACGTTTACTCACTGTTAGCTTTTAGATTTTACCCACGCTCTTCCTAGCAGCTACCTATGCCTAAATACATTTTTTCTACTCCCATTGTATAACGCTGTCTTTGGATGGCTGCAACCAGTTGCATAATGATGGTCATTTCGATACAGTTTTCATTATGATACAGTTTTCATTATGATACAGTTTTCATTATGATACAGGTTTCATGATGATACAGGTTTCATGATGATATCATATGATACATATATGATATTATTCTTGACCAATCACAGAGACGCTTACAAACTAAGTATTGTCACTTCATTAATCAGTGAGAATCCTTGCAGTAAATGTTTCGTTCGAGTGTGTATATTAAAACTGCATTTAATATTATATTAAGCTTCTCAGTTTTAATTTCATTTATTAGAAATAATTTATACGTGAAATATTATTAAAAATAAATTGGATCGTAATTTCACTTTGATCTTATTTGACTAGCGCAGTGGTAGTTATTGAAGAGAACTTTCAGTGAGGTTAAGATCTGAACGCAAGTCATTTTGCGTTATTTGCTGCTGCTTTGTGGTTGTTCTTAAAAACCGGCCAATTCTTTAGTTTAAAATATTTAGTGAATGGTAGTTCTTTCTGATGGTGCTGACGTTTCCAGAAATGAGAGAAAATGCGAAAATACGGACGTCGGAATATTATTGCCGCAACTTTTGTAGTCACTCGCCGGCGCTCTGGTAAAACACAGCCACCTGCGGGTGTAGGGGAGTGAGGGACCGCCAGGTGGCCTTGGCTGAATCTTGCATGTCGACTGCCACGAAACGATTCAGTGGAGAAGTTTAACTTATAAAAGTTGCCATAAGTCGTAGAAAAAGTACCGTATGAAACTCGATGTAATGGGTATTAATACACTCGTGTGAAGTTTACGATACTCGCTCGTACCTCGCTCGTATCGTAATTTCACACTCGTGTATTAATACCCATCATTACATCATCGTTTCATAATGTACTATTTTCACATTTTCTCAATTTTCTGACCTCTAATAGTTGAGTCGAAATATACTTCAAGTTTTATCACAGAAAAATGAAATATGTTTTTATATGTAATTTTAATTTTACCATTTGAAGCCGTTTTTGAAAAAACGGGGTTTGAGCGTTTCTGAAAAATCGCAAATTTGAGTTCATTTTCACAGAAAAGTTTGGATTATCAAGAAACTTTTCTCAACTGAACTGAAGCACATGTCCTCACAAACGTTCGAGGGTTGGTCAGAAAATAATGCCCCACATTTTTTCCTTCCACACAATAATGATACACAGTTACAGCTGTTACCCCTTGAAAGTTTCATATTTCTAACGTTAGTGTATGAAATTTCAAGTCTCTCCTACAGATGGCTGATCCTTACAACACTGTTAAAATGGCGGCTGTAGACGACGTGCGATACAAACACTGTACTGTGAGTTCCTCGTTGCAGAGAAGAAAACTGATGTAAATATCCACAAAAGCATGTGTGCAGTGTAAGGCACCTTTGCTATCGACAGGAGTACTATTGGACACTTGGATAAATGCAAACAATATTTTCGTGAAACCCAATCCCAAAATCGTGATTGTTCCCAACTCCACAATCGTGAAAGATGTGGCAAAACTGTGTTTATGCAGGAGTTACGGCAGACTTCAGGTAGAATTCTAGCCCAGAAAGGGAGAGCAGAAGAAGAAGAAGATGAAAGGAATAGAAGAATGATTTAGTGGGCAAGAAATGCTCTAATTGTTAAGAGCACATTACAATACATACATTTTACACAGTTACACATTAGAATATACACATTTACATTTTCGTCTAACCTTTTTTGTGTTCTTGGAGCGAAGCAAAGTAAGGACTGGAAATTCTCAAAAATAAGTAGATTTTTAAAAAAGAATGAACTTTTAAGAGGTTTACCTTGCACAACGCCGTAGGTCACTATGAGCTGCGACACTGAATTGGCGAAGGAGGCCGTCAGCGAACCCAAGAAGAAGATCAGTCCGCCGGCAATTGCCACCTGCCGGAACGAGAATTTCCGGTAAAAAGCCGGACAGCAGAGACCTGAAACACGTGTTACAGCTTACAAAAGCGCAATTCGAGGTATCCGCCTACGATTTCGCTGTATTTTAAATACAATGTAAGAGCTGTCGAAATAAATATCTCGTGTTTTCTACAGGCAGTTTAGTCTCTTTGGTATTTTTTGTGCATTTACTATGTGAACATGAACTATGTGCAAAATATTTAATTAAAAATGTGTAGTGTTAAACAATCAAAAGTTCTAACTTCAATACTACAATGTAGACCTTTTCAAAAGTTAGTTGTTTTCGCTTAATTTTGAAACAAATCGTGACAATTTAAAACTAACGGGGGTGTGACAAGGCAGAGACTTTCACATATTATTTGTAACAGTTACGTAATATGATCATTATATTGCTACTTATTAACTTCTAATATTTAACCTATCCTGAGCAAATCTGACTTCATCCAAATGATTGTACACAACTCATTAGGTACTACATTATCAAATATCTTTTAACACTAGAACCGCTGCTGTTTTTGATCCATAGGTAATTTCTTTCCTTACCGTTTCGTCTTTGTTCCTGAACCTCTGTGCCTTTTCATTAATATGGGTATTCAATCACAACATGTAATCCCATTTCTAAATGGGCAATACCCTACTATAACTAGATGCTACAACATCACAATTTCCCGCATTGTTTCTAACTTTTGCAATTTTCAAAAATTCAGATAGTTCATTGAAAATGAGACTTGTCCCATTGTTCAAGCGTCCTTTGATCTATCCATGGAAAAAAATTGTATCGGTTTATGAGAAACAGTATGTATTTTATAATTTGCATTAACTTCAAATAGAAATTATGCGAAACACATTTTTTTTCAAAAAATTATATATGTTTTTCTTTAAAGATCTTTTTCGAAGAGACTTTTTCTACAAAGACTTTTTACAATAAATTTTATTTAAGACAAAATATCTATCTTTAAATTTGTGGTTTTGCGATGTTAACTTTTGCAATATTCGAAAATACAGCGAATTTTTTCAGCACTTTTGCAAAATCCACTTTGTTGGTATCTGAGACTCCCAAGACATGTAGGATATCCTTCAGAATCTAAATATAGACTTTTTGCTCCATTTTCCTTTTGCTCCATGAACTATACTAGCTAAACGATAGTAATATTTAAAAAATCTGTGATCTTTTGAGGCATTTTTATTCCAAATTCATATTTTAAAAAATATTTTCAAAATTTTTTAAAATACTTTTAAGAACTCAGACTAAAAATTACTATACTTTTTCTTAAAATTTCTTTCTGAAAATTTCTCAACATTCTGTCATTATCACGTACTGCGAAATCCGAGCATCTACTTCCGCAGGCAGTGGGGATGGCGTGCCCTGGTGAGTGCAAGCGTGCTCAGTTTGTCAGACCAGCTATAAATGGAGTCTCTGAGTTGAAATGAAAACTGATGGCTCACAACAACAGCTGTTGCTACTGCAGTGTCTCTGACCGGGAGGTCACAATGTTCAAGTCCCGACGGAGGCTGATCAACACCATTTAGATTTCTACTAGGTCGAATTCAGGCATTGTCTGGAGGAGAATTCTAGCAGCCGGGTGCTCCGATGGATAGTTTTCCGTGGTTTCTTTGTTCAACACTAGGTCATTTCATCACCGGAGTGGAATCCTATCGGGTCACGGGCCGCGTGTGATCTTCCCTTCCCTATCATTCTCTCTTCTCATCACACACACACACCCACACACACACACACACACACATGTCGGGAAACCAGTCGAGAGCTTACACGCAACACTCACCGTGCTGGATACTCGGTTTGACTTGAGATTTTACCAGCTTGTTCAGCACCTTTCAAAACACCTACATACAAATTTGTACGTGCTACGAAGAATTGCAAGTAGTGTTTTTGCGATAATTAGTATTGGGACCTTTCTTGACCTTACCGACCGTAGAAGGGCGGAAACGCTGCTCGCCGCTGGTTCTGCGGACGTTATTCATAAACCGCGCCTGCACTATCGGCCTATCGGCAAGGTCTCAGTTACTTGGAGGGCAGGCGGGGTGACAAAAACAGCTGTTTACTTTGCAGGTTCAGATGGAACGAACGCGCTTGGAAATCTGACACCGGCTGATAGACGCCGCGTGACGTTCCTATCGCTGCCGAAGCAACGGCTCGCCCGCTGCGGAAGGTCACGAAAGGTCCTGACACAAAATGCCTATAAAACACTATTTATAATATTCCATAGCACTTCAAAATTTGCATACATAGGTTTTGCATGGTGCTCTATCAGCTGGTGAAATTTCATGTCAATCCGAGTATCCAGCATGGTGAGTGTTGCGTGTGAGAGCTTGTCCCGGCTGGGCCGTGCTCCGCTGGTGGGAGATGCCTGGTTGGGAAAAACCCGCTAGTCGACGGTAGGTCAGCGCCGGATCTCACCTTCCAGCAGGGGAAGATCACCGCCATCACCCGATGAAAAAGCAAGCACTACACTTATGGGACTAATGACTTCAAAAGTTGCCGCGCTCGGAATCACTATGGTCCGATTAAAAGAATTTGGTGATTGACAGTTACGAACGGAAGAGAGGGACGTTGACAGGTTGCGTACCACTGCGCACGTGCTCCCGGGACACGAAGATAAACACTTGAAATAAATACGTATTAAAGTAACGCAATCATACACTCATTTAATATGAAGCTACAGCTTCAGAAGCACGACTGTCAATCACCAACTTATTTTAATCGGACCATAACAATCAATCAATCCTGAAATGCCATGAAGTGTGTGGAGAGACGCACCGCCGGAGTCGAGGCAGATGGTGAAGATGCTCATGACTGAGGCGATGGACGCGCCCTCGCTGCCCGGCGCCGTCTGCAGCACGTCGGCGAAGACGAGGCCGAAGCACGGCAGCGTGCCCCAGAACGCCATCTGCGCAGCGGCCGGGGCGCGGTCAACCTTCAACTCTCCTGACGAATACTTTGCCGGTTTTTTGGCTCTCAAATCTCCTACTTTAGGCGTCTAAAATACGGCCTTAAAAGGGGTAATAAGGTTTATATTTTTAAAGCTGTGGTTTAGAAGCTTGTGGTGGTGGCGAAAACTACTGAAGGTTTCCTGGACTGAAAAAATTTCAAATAGCGTAATTTCAGAGAAAGTGAAAGAGAGTAGTTCTTTACTAAAAACCATTTGGAACAGTAAAGCAAAATTCTTTGGTCATATTTTTAGAAATGTTCAATTCCTAATCACAATTTTAGACTGTAAAATAGTTGGAAAAAGCGGAATAAGGGGACCTGGAATGAAAATTTTAGAACAACTACAAACTGAACTACATTTCAGGAATTACGCAGGACAGCGGAAGACAGAATGTCATGGCGGCAGCGACAAGGCACTTTTTGGGCTGTAGGATGATGATGTAGTTGTAAATGAATATAATAAAATAACTTTTTTACGTGGTAAATGACACGAATCAGCCTACTTTTACGCTTTGACTTTACCATTCTTAATGTTATTACAATAAAATACTTAAATAAATCTTGTGAGAATGCTGATGAGGTGACATTATTAAAAGTTGAAATAATTAAAGTCATCTTTGACAACTGAGATTTATTCATCCTTAAATAAATCAATTATCCGCGGGCATGACTCAGCAGTTCTCAGCAATAGAAGAAATCGGTCGTTTTGCGTGACATCTTTTTGTATCCTATTCAGTGATATGAGCAGCCAGAAGCGCATTTGACAAGTATTACTTTTCAGATATCTAACCACCTTTCATGTCAATCACAGAGCTACCAAACTGTACATTAAGAGCAGTACTTGTCCTCAGCTTAATTCAGTTAATCATAAATCACTTGCGTCTTACATGTCTCTATTTTCATCAAATTTGTTCATCCTAACTATTCTAACTATTCATCTAACTATTCGCGCTATTAAGAGTTAACTGAGTTATTTCCTTCAGAATTTTTCTTGCTTTTATCAGATTACTTTCTGATCCGAAACTATGTCATATTGCGTACTGAAGTTGAAATTGATTTTTCCAAATAAACGTGTCTGGATTTCGAATGTAAAAATATATTTTTATTGTATTTGTGGGAGCAAATTGAGATAATAGCATTTAAAAAGAAGGCTACAAGGAACCTTTCATAACAGGTGAGGATATTTATTTTTATTTACACTGAAATGGAGTAAAATATTACATGGCGTCTGGTCTCACAAAAACTTATGTTTAGTGGGTCAGAAGGAATACAAATTAACTTCTCAAAATCTGCTCAATGGATAAAGAAGGAACAGTCGGATCAAATGGAAAATACCAGCCCTTCAATTACAGTTGAAAAGAATTAAATAGTATGATAGATCAAGTCACGTATAATACAATTTACATATAAATTAATCTAATTTTTATTAAATGAATACTTATTTCATTGTACCGCCAGTTTAGGCTCTAACTGAATGAAATGGCAATGCAACAGGAAAAAATATTTGATATACCAAATTATTCACTGAGTACATTTTTTAAGATAGTCTTAAAACTTCGAATACAGTAAAATAGTAAAGCTCAAATGTTGTTCTAGATAGCCCCTTGAAATTTACAGAATAAAGACTATACGTATAAAACCTATAATATTATATAATAATATGAAATACATTAATTATATATTATTTCTGAACATATGTATATACAACATTTCGTAGTGTTTTTAAAATGTTATATTTTGAACATTGAATTAAGTTTAAATTTCAATAATTTCTGAGAGAAAATGTACTACTAATTGGAAGTTTATTACAATTATTCGAGAAAGCTATTCATGGGATGTTTCGGATCCTCAGTTAATCGAACTATGAGATAACACATTAACACAATGTTTAATAATAATTTATACCTAACACGTTTTCCCTTCGATATTGCAGATAATTGTGTTTCAGTATATTTAGAGGTCTCACCTTACTCAAGGCAATGGAGACGACGATCAGCCAGCTCCATCCTCCCTCCGGTGCGGTTGCTTCTTCCGCCTGGGCGCTGCAGCTCTCCGGTTCCGCCCCCTGCGCTGCAGAAATCCGCCTCTTTCACAAGTTCATAGTAGGAATTAAAGTTGGAACGAAGTTTTAATTGTTCTTAATAAAGACGGAGTGGATACTGTTTAGTGCAGAAAAATCCAGCGAGTGGTATGGATATTTTCTGTAATTTCCAAAGCACAGAATGAAAATAAATGTGGGTAATTCTTTAGAAACTTAGAAATATAGTACTTGAGGTAAATCTGGATAGGGTTAAGTAAGTGAAATTAAGTTTATATTCTGTGCAATTTCATTAATTATAACCAAATAATCAAGTTTTTCATTAGAAAATCGGAGTAAAACTTAATGTATTATAGGATATAGCATACAGACGTACAATTATTAATAATAAATAATAACATTAATATTTATATAACAAGTAATATAAACTGTTACATTTACTGTCTCGTAAACATTTACTGTCTTGTAAACATTTACTGTCGTGCGTATTCTTGCAGAGATTTTTGTCTCAGTTTGCACTTTAATATATGATGTTTTTCACACATTTGTTCACATAAATTATACACATATTCACTTGATGGTTTGTGGTACGCCTTTGTTTTGCACATGTGATGATGAAAACCACGGACTGCAAATCGCGTCGCTAGGTGTCGTATTTCCTGTCCTGCTTTTGTCCATTCTCTCTTCACCATTGCATCAGTTGAAAAGAAGTCTTCCTCAACGTCCTGTTCTTTTAGTTGTCTTTCTTTGAGGGCGTTGTTCAGTGTTCTTGTGTAGGGTAGTAGAAACCGTGTCCGTAACGCTTCCAATAGAAATGGTTCTTTTGCAAGGCCCTGTATACGTATCGGCGTATACGTATCGAGGGGAAAGAATCATCGTATACGAGAAAAGCTCTTTCGGTTTCAGGGTCCCCAGAAAAGTGTATTCTGTTAGAATCTCGATTTCGACTTTCCACGGCAATATTCATAGTGTCCCACCAACTATGGACCACCCCCATAACTTCTAAACGGTTCAGGATATCGAAATACAGTTTTCGCTTAACAATGCGGAATTGTGGTGCAAGTAACATGCCGTACAGAAATTTTCTATAATATTTTTAGTTTCAGAGGAATTTAATCATCTTTGATTTTTTAAATGGAACTATATATTTCTTTCACCATCAATGGATAGACCATGAAAAGAGGAATAAAATAATGTATCACATATTAGTATTTTGGTTGTATTTTCAGTATAAAATTAGACTTTCTTATATGTGATTTTTAAGTAAATGGTTCTTCCTGTAGCAGCCCTTGCAAACAGTCACTTAGGTGAAGGTGGCCTTCGCGGCGTCGAGACTGTTTCGTGGAGACCGGGAGTTTGAGAGGGGTGGCCGTGAAGGATAACTACAGCAATTCATGGTCTTAACATGGAGATCATATGAACAAACATCAATATTAACGATCAGAATGAGAGACATTTTCCCATTTGTTCAACTCAATTGAACTTTTCTTCCACTGAAATTCCAAAGCAACTATCATCGAAAAGAACAAAATAAAAATAATTTGTAGCGGATGGGCGATAATAATAAAGGTAATTTTCAAACTTATAAAAATCGAGAACCAAGCTAAATGTGTTATGGCAGAAACAAGCTGTCGTTTTAAAACATGGGAAGAGAATGAATGCTTAAAAAATTTTTATTGTAATACCTTGATTAATTCATCAAATAATAGGTAGACATTTTCTCGTATTATTTACTCTTAACAAACGCCTTTTTTAAACACTACCAAAAGAACAAAACAATACAAAGTTTGAAACACTCTCGACAGACTGTCCGTGTAAATTTACTAAACTTCAACACAAATGCACATCTGCAGTCACGACTGCTAATATTGATTGGAGAGTTTCTCACTTCATAACGCCACCTCCTGCCTCAAACTTAAAAATCCACGGCAGAAAATGGAAGTGTACTGTTTTCTTTTCCATTTATGAACAGCAGTAGAGGTATGGTTGCAAAGAGAACGAATGATCATCTTAATTAAAAATGAAATTTACCAACGAAGAGACGGTGATTGGATTCTTGACAAGTTTGAAAATGATATTCATTATTAAAGAAGACAAGTGAAAAGCAGATAACTCAATGGAAAAATCTCATTTTGATCATTAAAATTGGCGTTTCTTAGTGTGAACATTGTGTCAAGACACTGGATTGCTGTAGTTAGGCCTCTTATCCCCCATTGCCACCCCTCTCAGTCCCCTCTCTCCACGCAACAGTCTTGCCGCCGCGAAGGCCATTTTCACCGCAGGCGAGAGTTGCAGGGGCTGCGAAACGAAATATTGTCCGTTTAATTCAAAATCATATTTCAGAAAGTATATTTATACTCATTACTATCAAAATACTAACATACGATACATAATTTTATTCCTTTTTTCATGATCTATCCACTCTTGGTGAAAAAAATATATAGTTCCATTTAAAAAATCAAAGATGATTAAATTTCTCGAAAAATGTTATAGGCAATTTCTCTACGGCATGTTACTTGCCCCATAATTCCGCATTATTCAGCGAAAACTGCATTTCGATATCCTGAACCGTTTAAAAGTTATGAGGGTTGTCCATAGTGGTGGTGGGACACCTGTATAACTTTCTACATATATTACTCTGAATATACGTACGTTTACAAGAAAGCAAAAAATAGTTTCATTTATTTTTTTAATTCACGCTCTTTAAACAGGATCTCAATCCGCCATTGCTCCGAAGACGATTCGCATCTGCTAAAGTCTCCTGCTTCTGAACTTCAGCAACAGCTCGGTACTAAAATGACACGCAAAGATCTGCAGAGTCTTTCAGCGGCGCGTGGTGAAGTGGACAGCGTTTCGATTAGAAATAGAGACCAAATTCAAGAATTAAACAGTTTTCTGCGGATAATAGTCAAGTTGGAAACTGTCAAGGATTGATTAATTAATGTTTTCGGGCACATCAACTGCTATGATCAGTAGACCCGTTAGGATCCGTTAGTGTAGTGTATGCCCGGGTGATAGTGGAGTTCCTTCCTCGCTGGTTGGTGAGATCCGGCGGCGACATGTAGGCTTGCGGGGGTTTCCCTCTTAAGGTATCTTCCCGGGCAGGACATCGCCCCAGATGGGACAATCTCTAGGCTCCCAACTGATCTCCCGACATGTCTGGTATGCGTATCAGGATAGAGCAAGGAAAATGAAGGAAAGATTCACGCACAGTTCGTGGCCTGTTTGTTAGGGTACTGCTCCATCATAAGCCAGGTCTTCATTAGAGTAACCACGGAGAACTACCGATCAGAGCACCTGGCTGCTAGAATTATCCTCCAAACAGCGGCGGAATTCAACTAGCTGATTATTAGGGAGCGGATTTCTATGATTTTGCATATTTTTGTCCGTTGGCTAAGTGAAATAGCTAAGTGAAATTTCTCGACGTTTGGTTAGAATATTATGCTACATAGATTAATATGTTAGTGCATATTTGTGCATATTTGGCTGATTTTCCCTGTTAGTGAATATTCATGTAATTATAAGCGCATATTTTGCGTATTTCGTTCAAAAAGAGAATAATCTATAAAACGTTTCATCTTTTCAAAGAATCTTATGGAATTGTGAGCGTTCATTGATTCGAAAGAGCGAGTCACAGTTTGCATTTGTGTTTTCTGTAGATGATAAAATACTCGGGCAAATGTGGGATATTTCTTGAGAACATTTTTTAAACCAGTCAGAAGAAATTCAACAAGACATACTATGTACTTCACTAAGGTGAATATTTACTTCGATTATTCCTCTCGCAAAGTAGGGTACATCATATTACGTTTGCACAAAAATTATATTATTTCATTTCAAGCAAATTTTCATCTCATTCCAAGAATTTTATCAAGACAGGTTTGCAGAAGAACTTAAATATTGTGAATTTGAAGTCATTTTAAAAGGCATATTTCAAAACTTTTAGATCATAAATGCATTTTAAGAGCATTTTTAAGATTTTTTTAGGGCATAAAAATCCGCTCCCTACTGATTAGTATCGAAAATCTGACACCGTGAGCACTCGAACTCTGGAACCACGTGGTTAAAGTTGGTGCAGACAGCGGAAATGCCAGCTCTAAACTTAATTGACACTATCAAAAAATTATATCGTTCACCTAGTTATAATACCACGTAAGTGACGATTTACCAAAAATAGGTGATGGCACAAAGCGAATCAATTCATTGCTTTTCATACCTAATCTAACAATACATACGTAACAGGAAAATTAAAAAGTTGAAAAACGTTTTTCTAATGACGTAAATCAGAATGAGGGAAGTGCATATGCTAATGCCACGTATGATTCATTTAATATCATGTATGATTTTCCTCTCGTTATCGCTGCTAATACCATGTATCTGACCAACGTTTTGCAACTTACTTCTCCCCGGTATTTTAATAATGGACTTTTTGATCAGTTATTTCCTTCAATTTGATTCTTCTCTCTGTCGTCTTGATATGCAGAGGTGTGTTAGTTTATAATTCATCAGAATATTCCAGTCACGGGCAAGAAGTATGGCAGAAATGATTTAAATAATTAGTCATGTGAGTGATAAAAGTCAAGCAGTTTTTAACACTATGATAGTGAGTTGCGAGATTTATTCTATTGTCATCATGATCATTTACTAATAATGATTAAATAATTAAAAGCACTGGCAGGGCGCCTAAGACATGGCGTTAATCATCATGCCACAAATTATTGGTGGAATGAAACAGATGGTGACCTTGTTACATCTGTTTTTGTTTCCTGTCTTATCAGCTAAGTGAATGAACACTGCCTTGAACCCGATCTTCCAATTCTGATGTACATTGATAGATGCATGTATCAGAACAAGAATTCAATGAAGGCAAAAGCTTTTCTTTATTTTTAACTAAGAATGGAGTGGAGATAGTACTGGACTGTTCACGCTACTATGACAGTTACACGCTTCCATTGACTAAAAAGCCGACATTTACCGTCCAAGAGGCTATAAGACATCCCTTTTCTTATTATGTAAAAATCTGTATTTTTTATTTTTTCAAAGATTATTCTAATAAATCGTTACAGTACTATGAATCCTTCGTCCAGGACAAAAAACTGGAGATTCAACAATAAAAGAAATGAGAGATGTTTAATACAAGGATTAAAGTGTAATATACAAGCTGTCGTTCAATGAAGAGTTCCATCAAAATACCATGCAGGCCGAAAAAATTGCAAAAAAAAAATTATTGAAAAACTTTATAATCAAAAGCTCGGAAGAAAGTAAAATCATCAAGAACGACGTCAGTGATTCCTAAAGGATTTCATGACTGCTACGACGTATTATCATACTATACATGAGTAACGACGTAGTGCAACATTCATTATTTAAAATTACCTTAAAATAAATACATACTGCAGAAGAATACTGAAATCATTTGCGATCTACAGTTTTATTTATTCTCATTAAGTATATCTTGATATAAATAATATTCTAATACTACGTATGATAAAAAGATGCTTAATACTTCAGAAACTAGTCACGGAAGTGTATATTTATGCCAAAAATTATTATTCTAATAAGTTTCTTTTAAATTTTATAAGCGGTAGTGTTCTTAGAGTAAAAACGTTTTTCTGTTCTGTAAATTTGTAGGTAGACGGCTTACATGATATTAGCCCTAGGCCATCGATATGTTGATAATTTTAAAATAAACATTATGATATTTTTCGCATTACTCTCATCTGCATGTGTGTATAAGTGAACTGCAGTCGTAGATGAACGATTATGAATTCGTCATTGTAGGGCCCTTTGTAGTATCTTAAGGTACCCAAGGCATTACCCCAAATTTGGGTCCTCATAATAATATTGAAATATTGAAACACATAGGATGAAAATGTAAATGAAACAACACTTATTCCAAACATTAAATATTGAAATTCAATACTGAGATAATAATAATAATAATAATAATAACAACAACAACACCAACAACAATAATAATAATAATATAATAATAATAATAATAATAATAATAATAAGGCCAACGTCATTTTTTTTCTTACAACACTTACAAACATGAGCTTACGAACCAGCACCATTTGAAATAGATTTAGAATTCCCTGATTGTCATTACTTAAAACATCAAAGATTTATAATTCTATTTTATGAAACGTTCAGTTGTGTCAAGTCTTGTTTTTATCGTTCTTGTCAGTAGACATTTCATGATTCCGCAGCGTTAGATAAGTTTTAGTTCATCACGTTGAAGCGTGGATGCTTGGAAAACCCGACACCATTAATAAATATTATCCCAAATGTTTTAAAAGTGCACTTTGACTAAATGCTTTTATTTGGATGTAATCGACGCATAGATGTGCTTCAAAACTTAAAGTATGGACTACATTGAAATAATGACAGTATTTTAATGAACTATTTAAGTTTCAAAATCTTAATTAAATATATTTATTAATTCTTCGTTCGTCAATAAAATAGTAGAGGAGAAGATTCAAATACTGGCTAGGGTCCAAATACGGGCTAGTTTCTGTTGTGAAGCCGGAGGGCGTTGAACTCTATCGCATGTAGCGCAAAAGTAGTCCCCTCGGCCCCATTGAAGAGCGACGAGCGGTTGGTGCCCATCAGTCAACCCGTTCAGAAGCTGTGCGTAAAAAAATCGTCTAATGTATTTTTCCATCATCATACCTTCAGCAGGTATGCACAATATTGTGTTTCGCCATTAGCCAATTGGCTGTAAAAGTTATCTGGCAGCAGGGATATGTTATAGTTGAGTTGGTGAACGGTTTTCAATGCCACATTCAACCTCCTACTTCATACCAGTAATGGCCAGCATAATGGTTTGTAAAAGGTTGTTTGGTCTAAATATGGGCTAGTGAGTGAGGTCTAAAAACGGGCTACCTCTTCTGAGAGGACTGTATTTGGCCCAGACCAAAACCATTTTCAAATAACCTAAAAAGAATGTACCTAATTACAATGTCCACACTATTTATGTAAACAATTATTGCATTTAAAGTCAGCTACAGCTTCACTGGTCGCTGGAACACCTTACCTCGAGGAGCTACAAACCGTGAGGACCGCTTCAAATTGTGAACGGTTGCTTTCTGAAGTTAGGAATGTTGAAGACTGAGTACAGCCTGTTACATGTCATGGATAGGCACACACAGAATGTGCTGGTTGGGAGAGAGATGTGTATACATGTGACGTTTGTAAGTGAATTTACAATTTTGTGCTTATATTGTACTATTTGCAAGTGAATTTTACTGCCTTTACTTTTTTCATAATATTCTTCTAAAAACATTAGGAGTTGCCCATATTTGGACCCCATTTTGAAAGTTTGATACTTTACCAATTGTTTTATTACAGCACATTTTTTATGAAACGTGATATTTTAATTCTGAAACTTTCCAGAATTGAAGGATATGAGTCAAAAGTACGACTCAAAGTTTAAATTGCCCCATTGTCGAACAATGTGCCAACTATATTCCAAAATCAAAAGCTAACCCGTATTTGGACCTTCTCTATAAATTATTTTCTTTCACATTTATGAAATTAGTATTGTTTTGCTAAGATCTTTTGCCAAAGGGATGTTTGGTCTGATGCACAAATCCACCTCCGCCTACATCGCGAATGTCAGTAGCCGTGCTGGGCGCGCACCACTCACCGTGTGTGTCGCCCGCGCCATCCTGCAGACCCTTTCGCCGCGCGGCCCGTCGGCGACTGAGTGGGTGTCGCCGCCACCGCCGCCGCCATCGCTTCATCGCCTGCATCGCCTCCATAGCCACCGTCGCCGCCGCCGCCGCCGCCAACGCCGCCGCCGCCGCCGCCAACGCCGCCAACGCCGCCGCCAACGCCGCCGCCAACGCCGCCGCCGCCGCCAACGCCGCCGCCGCCGCCACCGCCGCCGCCGCCAACGCCGCCGCCAACGCCGCCAACGCCGCCAACGCCGCCACCGCCGCCGCCGCCGCCGCGGCCGCCGCCACCGCCACCGCTGTCACCGCCGCCGCTGCCACCGCCTTTGCCTACTTTGCTCATTCGCCGCAGCCGCAGTGTTCACCGCCGCCGCCGCCTCCACCGTCTTCACCGCCGCCGCCGCCTCCACCGTCTTCGACGCCGCCGCCGTCGCCACCGCGTTAGGAGGAAAGCGCACCGAGGAAAGCAGCAGCGGCGCTCCGCGTTAGGAGAAAAAAGTGAAAGGGGCGGCGCCGAGATGACGTAGCGGAACAGCGCGCGTCCGTCACCCAGGTTCGCCTCTTTTGTGCACCGGGAAGGAAAAGGCGGGCCGGGGTCATACGCGGTGGCCTCGACAGCAGTTCCTCGGTATCCTGGTGCGCTGCGCTGCGAAACCTTCCTTGTATTGGGGCACTCGGAGAAGACGAAGAGTAATTCAAAACTTAAAACAAAGAAACAAACAAATAAATCTATGGTCACAGGGTAAAAGTTCTTAAGTCAGTTTTTGGCGAAATAGGGTTAAGTATTGAAACTACGAGTTAGGTACCTATATTTTATTTTAATAAAACGACCGAATTCAAATGCTGCCACTCTAGCGAGAAAAAAGCGTTGGGAAATAGTGTTAAGCGTAGGAAAAAGCATTGGCTCAATAATCTAACCCTTGTTTTCTCCAATATGAAATTTTTGACTCAAGAACTTTTACCCCGTTACGACAGAAATAAATAAAATAAATACAATAAATAAAATAAATAAAATAAATAAAATAAATAAAATAAATAAAATAAACAAAATAAATAAAATAAACAAAATAAATAAAATAAAATAAATAAATAATAAATGTTCGAGCCACAAAAATACATATAGATTGGCTGCAGACGAACGCTAGGGCAATAAAGGAGGGAAAAGGGGAGGGCAGACCACGCTAAACGCTATGGCAATAGAGGAGGGCAGACCATTCACCCACTCCTGCTTTAAATACTTACAATTTAAACTGGACAAAATTCAAAAATTTAATCCAAAAACAAATACCCAATTTTAAAATACTTAACTCCCCAGCGGAAATAGACCAGACAATAAGTCAACTAAATAACATAATAATTAACACAATAGGCAAACTCAACCCCGTACGACCGATCACTCTTCGGAAACACACAGCAGACAAACTACCACAAAGCATTATCAAAATCATAAAAACTAAAAATAAAACCAGGAGACTATGGATGGCACTTAGAATCCCCTCATTAAAAAAGAACTCAATACTCTAACCAAAATCAGTAGAAAAGCACTTGAACACTATAAACAAACTAAATACAATAATATCATTCATTCATTAAATACAAGTAATAACTCACTCTGGAACTTCACGAAAAGAATACTCAGAAAAAAACTATAATCCCCCCACTAACTTCAAATGGGAAAACACACGCAACTGCTGATAAAACGGAAGTATTAGCCGACCATTTCGCATCAACTTTCACACCAAACCTCACATCTCCCCACCCAGATCACACTCAAATTCAACTCGTCGCGAATTCCCCTAATTTCAACGTTTCACAACAAATTAAGTACATCACTCCACAAGAAACTCTAAAAGTTATCAAATCCCTTCCAAATAAAAAAGCCCCCGGTCACGATAAAATAAACAATGTAATTCTCAAAAACCTACCCAATTCTGCCATAGCTTTCATTGTAAACATATATAACTCATCTTTAAGAACTGGCTACTACCCTAATACCTGGAAACATTCTATCATCCTCCCTATCCCCAAACCCAATAAAAATCATAGCATCCCTGACAACTATAGGCCCATAAGTCTCCTCCCACTTTAGCAAAATTTTTGAGAAATTAATTCTAACAAGATTAAACCAATACCTGAAAAAAATACACCTCATACCATTCTATCAATTTGGGTTCACAAATAAACTATCCACAGCACATCAACTTTTGCGCATATCTGAACATTTCCACTCCTCCTTCCAAAAAAAAACAATTTTCAATAGCAGTTTTCATGGACATCGCTAAAGCATTTGACAGGGTATGGCATGAAGGACTAAACTATAAACTCTTATCAATAGGCACCCCTACGTACCTCTTCAAAATAATCAAAAGCTTCCTAACCAATAGAACCTTCTCAGTTGCAATAGAAAATCATAATTCTAACCCCCGACCCATTACAGCAGGACTACCTCAAGGATCACCTCTCTCTCCATTACTCTACAACTTATATACAGCAGATATGCCTACATCAAGATTCACTCACATAGCCCAGTTTGCAGACGATACGGTAAACTACATGTCCCCACTCCTCAATTAATTACATAGCCAACGAAATTCAATCCCATTTAAATGAAATAGAAACCTGGGCAACGAAATGGAAAATCAAAATCAATCCCTCGAAATCTACAGCTAAAGTCTTCACTTTCAGACCATATTCCTTCCCTACGCCGTTTAAAATGAACAACAACATAATCCCTTGGACTCCCCATAACAATGCCGTTAAATACCTTGGCCTCCATATGGACACCACATTAAAATGGAAAATACACACAGACACCAAAGTTCAGCAAGCCAAAGCAAAATTAATACAGTTAAAACCACTCTTAAATCACAGGAAACTCTCACTAAGCAATAGCATCATCTTGTATAAAACCATCATAAGACCTCTTCTTCTGTACGCGTGTCCAATTTGGACAAATGCAGCAAAATATAACATCAACAAAATACAGATAATTCAAAATAAATTTCTAGGAACCATCACTCAAGCCCCATGGTTTATTTCCAATAAGCAGTTACACCACGAATTTAACCTTAATCCCATCGCACACCACATAGCATTCCTGGCCAATAACTTCTATTCCAACCTAACCCTCATCAACCAAGATAGACACATCAGCATAGGTAAATTTAATGAAACCCCAACAAGAATAAAAAATAGATATCCTATCCACTCATTCCTAAACATTTTTGCAAATATTAATGCTTCTTAGAGGTGCTCTGTGAGTCCCCTCGTCAATTGTAGTGTTCAATAGATTTAGTTTATAGTATTAGATGTAAGTCAACAAAGCAAATGGAGAGTTGTAAAAACTAAACTTTGTATAATAATCCTATTTAAAATAAATAAATTAAAAAAAAAAAGGAGGGCAGACCACGGCATCGGCGAAACGAGACGAGAAACGTCACGAAGTTTGGATCAAGTTGCAGAAGCTGCATTAAATAAGTTACAGGCTCTCGAAACGCTTCACAGTGGCGGCACCGTGCAGAAACTGCAGTATAATGAGTAATGCGGACGCTTAACAGCGATCTTCGGAGACGGATACATACTTTTCGAGGTCCCAAGCTAAAATATTTTCCCCCTTTTTACTGTCAACAAGTACGTTTTTTAAAATTGGAGATTTTAATATTTTTATTCAAAATGAATTAAACAAACAAAACCGGGCTTTAAATAATAATTTATTCAAATTTTTAATTTAAAAATTGATCACAATTGTAATTTGTTCTTTGGTGCTTTTGTTAAGTTTAAAAAGTAATTCAAATTAAACGTGGAGATAAGTTAACTGGAAGCTTTCTGATAAACAAGAGATGTGAGTTATCCCCTATTTTGTTCAATATGTACCTAGAACAAACTCTACGTAACAGGTTCAGGAAAAGTTCAGGTATGGGAATAAAAATTGGAGACGATACCTTTCACTCCTTTGTATTTGCTGACGACCAGAACAATCTTTGCCCAAGATGAAGATGATACGGTGTATATGCTAAGAAAGCGAAAAGAAGAATATAATAAATGGGAATTAGAAATAAATTTTAATAAAACCGAATGTATGTGCATTGGACAAGCAATATCGGATGTAAATGTGAATTATAACAAAATTAAAAGTTGTAACACCTTCAAGTATCTTGGATCTTAAATCAACAACTCGGGTATACGTGCTACAGATCAGGCGCGGATCCAGACTTGTCTTTTGGGAGGGGTCACGTTAAGACTCAAGTGCATTTATTTCGGAAACAGGGAAGGGTACAGAATGTAATAACATATATTTGAAGTATGATATACGTATATCAGATTGACTTTTTTACACCATAAATATATTAGAAATTCAATATTCCCATAATCACATATCAGATATCAATCAGCTTTCTATTGTTATGATCTCACCTTATCCCCTGGCGATGGGTCAGGTGGAAGTTTGGAATTTTAAATAGTAACCCCCAATTTTCGTTGCAGATTCGAATTCTGACTACAAAAATATGTCAATTTTATTCGGTGCATTTATTTTTAAAAATTAAAATTTATAAAGTTATCAATAATAACTTTCAAATTAGCAAAAATAACTTTCATATGATGAAGCAATATGAAGAAACTTATATGAGAGAAACATGTAAATGTGTGTAATGAAAAAAAACATTTTTAATAAATTATTATAATTAATAAATATATGCATATAATAAATAAATAAATAAACTAAATTATACTTTTATTTTTTCTCACAATTATTTTTCTCATTTTCGTTTTTCCTTTTTTCACTTTTTTTCGTAGTTATTATAGTGCACTTTTGTATATTAATAAATTTGCACCACATTTGAATCTCCTTCAATGGCGATTCTTCTATAACAATGTTGTAAACTTCATTATAATTTTGGGGACAACTTCACCGAGCCATGCATACCTCTAATAATTTAATTTAATGCAACATTTAATATATTGCAAATAACTGATCTGATTTCTTTTGCATTGCCAAGTTGCTTTGTATAATTAAAACCCAAATAAAGTAACATCATTGCAATTCTGGTCATCAAGAATGAGAGCTGTCAAGAGATCCTTTTGATACAGGATTCGGACTCAACGACAACAAAACATTCAAGTAAGATATTTTAGGCGTCAGACAATCCTCAGGCTATCAGCCGAACTAAAATTCTCTCACCGGATTCGGGCTCAGCGACAGCAAAATATTCGAATAAGGTCTTCCAGCAGTGGCGAAGCTGAAGGGTAATCTGAGAGCCTTATAATACCCAAATTATTTTTCAATAACATCTGTCGTTGCGTGCCATTTTTCAATATTTTTGTTTCTGAATCTTGAAGAAAATTAAATGTGTTCAACTTTTTTTCCCGTTTACGCGCAAGGGAAATATCAGAGCGGCAGAGATATACTCTTTGGGGCCGGTAACTGAGCGAGGCCACTGGATAGACACTGGCTGGCTCTGCCGCCCATACGCACAAGAGAGCGTGCACTACGGTATCTTCCTTTCACTTGCATTCACTAGGCAGAGACTCCAGCTGTAGCCTAGGCTCTCGGGAGACACGGACAGCGATGCGCGCCCACGTCTCGATCAGGCAAATTCAACTCATCACCTGACGTCGTGGGAAAGTACAATTGTTTGTGTGCCGTTTGTGTGATTTTTGTTGGTGTTTTCTTTACGAAACAATTAATGAAGCTAAAGATATAGTGTTCCAGACAATGTCTCACTGACTATGCGCCAGTCCACGGCCGTCTGTAGAGATGGCCGTGGCCAGTCTCATAACTTCTAAACGGTTCACGATATAGAAATGCAGTTTTCCCTCAACAATGCGGAATCACGAGTCAAGTAATACGCCACAGAGATAGAAATAGTACCAATACGTAGTAATATACCGTGTTAGATTTGCAGATACTATTGAAATTTGCATCAAAGTAGTCATGACTATGAATGAACTTTCAGGGCGAGATTTATTTGAAAGGTACAAAAATTGTATCTTTTAAAATTATTGATACAGTAGTGACTGAGATGGACTACAGGTTTCAAGATTTCGAAATCTTTCACTTTATTGAATTTCTTGACGAAAAGCACTTTTTCACTTACAAAGCGTCCTTTTGTTCAGAAAAGATTTTTCCTAATAAAATAATATCCATTCCCTGACAGTGAGCAGCCTTAAAATGAACCGACAAATGTATACATTAATAATGCAAAATACATGCCTGCAGTTATTTCGTATTTGTAGTAGTATTTGTTAGACAAATTGGTCTAGAAAAAATATCAAGAGACGGTTCGGTTGATACAACTGAGTCTAAACTGTTCCTTTATATAGTGCAGCATTTTGTAAAGGGAATATGATTACATTAAAGAGTTAAGACATTCGTGCGAAATTCCATGGGAAATTAACTGTGCACAAACGAGAGCTTTAAAAAACAAATTATCGACGATTTTGTTGAGTAAAAAAAACGTTGAATGAAGCTAATTTACAAAAAAATGTAAGATTAGATTTTCAGAATATCCAACTGCATGACTCTAGCTTCGCCACTGTATTTTGGGCGTTAGACACTATCCTCGCTCATCAGCCAAACTAAAATTCTCTAACTAATTCTTTTCGACAAATCTTTACCACTAGCGCCTGTTGATAGCCTTAACTTGTGCTGAAAGTGGCTTCTTAGTTCTCACAGAACTAGAACCGGCATCAAACTTCAATGATCAAATTAGGTTCGCCGTTACTGATTACTAGGGAGCGGATTCGTATGTATTTACATATATTTTTGGAGACTAGATAACTTAATTTTTCAACTGGAACTATTTGTTTCAAGACATTCTGAGACGAATAAGACATATTTTATTTTACATATTTTTACATATTTCGGTATAACTACATATTTTTACATATTTTATCTGTTACTCCATATTTTTTAAATATTTGTAATATTTTGTGTGGAGAAAGAACATCTTGAAGACTAGCTTGGGATGTTACAAAATGCGAACCACTGAGCTGTTTCTTGAATCGAATTCGAATGCAACTTCGGTGTGTGCTTTCAATGGAGAGATAAACTACTGTTCCTAGAAGAGAGCAAATTGACCTGCCACTTTCGTAGAAGGGTCTCTTGCATGTTGCGATGTGCGAGAAACATGCGACGGAAGTGGGTATCAGTGAAATTGAGAAGAGTCTTCCCGCCGTACCTTCTCTACGACGCGTCGTATACTTGCGTCTCAGTTTCACTGATAGCATGAAGAAAGGAAACGTTCGCTCCCGTGTCATATTCTCCCTGATACCAATTAATGTTAGATTAGGATGGCAAATCAGAGAGGAAGAGAGGGCAGTTGTCAGCTCAGCATACATTTTTTTTCATCCTGCTTCAGTTCGTGGTTACTTGCCTGCCCTGCAAGACGGTGTGTTAAAAGTGTGTTAAAAGATTTTCATAAATAGTGAGAAAGAACGAATTAGTGTGAAAGAAAAACAGTGTGCAAAATGCCGAAAGCAGCGACAAAGGGAAAAGACTTGGTGGCCAGATATCTCCGCGAATTTCCAAATGAAACATTTAAAACTGATTCGAACATTTTATTTTGTTCTTGTTGCGATAAGCAGATTTCGACTTCTCAACGCTTTTAGTGACGCAACACATTGCCACAGCGAAGCATAAAGAAAACAAGGAGAGAAAATCAAAGCTTCAACAAACCTTCATCACAACTTCAACTGCTTCTACATCAAGTGGTAAGTCAGGTTTTAATACAGACTTGTGCCGAGCTTTAGTTAGAGCTGATATTCCTCTTCATAAAATAAACAATTCAGATTTCAAAATGTTTCTGGAAAAGTATACCGAGAAAAAAATACCAGATGAAAGCACGTTGAGAAAAAACTATTTAACAAGAAATTTATGTGGAAACTCTTGATAAAATTCGAGATAATTTAAAGAACAGCAACATTTGGGTATCAATCGATGAAACCACTGATGTAGAAGGCAGATATATTGCCAATGTAATTGTTGGTAAACTTTCTTCCCTATCCCCTTCGGTGCCTTATCTCTTGAACTGTGAAGTATTGGAAAAATGTAACCATGCATCTATAGCAAGATTTTTCAACGATTCAATGAGTCTGCTGTGGCCAAGTGGTGTACTAAACGAAAACGTTTTGTTATTTTTATCTGATGCTGCTCCATACATGGTGAAGGCGGGAAAGGCACTGCAGGTTTTTATCCAAAAATGATTCATTTAACCTGCCTGGCTCATGCACTTCATAGAGTTGCGGAAACTGTGAGAAATCAATTTCCTAATGTGGATGCATTGATATCGTCCGTAAAAAAAGTTTTTTTGAAAGCTCCAAGCCGCGTGAAAATTTTTAAGGAGTGTTATCCAGATCTGTGTTTGCCACCCCAACCAGTAATTACGAGATGGGGTACTTGGTTAGAAGCAGCGCAATACTACTACGAAAATTTCGGTAAAATAAAAGATATTATTTTAAAACTTGATTCTGATTCGACTGCGGCAGTAGAAAAAGCCAAATCTCTGATTGTTAATCCCAGCTTGAAGAACGACCTGGCCTACATATCATTAAATGCAGTTTTTTTGGCTCATGCAATTACATGTCGTTAGCCGAAAGCGTTTCTATTGTTAATGATACGTTCCAAAAGCTTCAAAAAAGCACCAGGAGAAAAAGGAAAGGAAATGAAGAACAAATTCATGGTAATTTGGAGAAAAATCCTGGTTGGAAGGAATTGCAAATCATTTCGGACATCCATTCTGGAAACGACAATACCGGAACGTTAGAGGTTGAGTTGAGCCCCAGAGAAATAACTCTTTTCAGCAATGCTCCTATTACCTCGGTTGATGTGGAACGGTCATTCAGCCTCTACAAATCTATTTTAAGGCCTGATCGGCGTCAATTTTCCTTTCAGAATTTAAAGTTTCACTTAATAATTTCAAGTAATTGTACTCTCTAATTATTTAATAATGTAAATAAATGAAATATTATAATTTTGTTTTTACATATTTTCTGTTTTTGATTACATATTTTTTACAAAATAAATACATATATATGTACATATTTTCATTTTTTTTATACATGAAAATCCGCTCCCTACTGATTACATTAAGCACTTTTAGGTGAAATAAACATTGAGTTAGATAGGATTTCCGATACTGAATTGGATTGTATCTTCGAAACTGAATTCTAACAAACACCTGAAAGCAAGATTGTTGAAAATTTTACATACAGACCATTATTATTACCAAGTTTAGCTAGTTCTATTCCCTTTGAGCAATAGTAGTGACTTTTAAGATGAGACCATGTGTTGACGTCCATTTTGCCCCAAATTCTCTCGTTCAATTAGTAACAAATATTCACATTAAGTTGGCAACGCTAGTAATACACAGTGTATTTGATTCCGACTTTAGATGTGTTACTTGTTTAGATATATTTCTTTGTACTTAAAACATTTGTAAAGTGATCTTGAATACACGTATGTTTTTATACAAATTAAATTCCAATTTCTATATAAAATCATTAGTTTCAGCGCTGCTAAATTTTTAGAAATTTCTAGGCTTGTCTGTCTGAAAATGTCTCAAAAATGTCTCGGTCAGTTCCGATTCTGAAAGGGCACTGCAAAGGTTATCGGTTTCTCAGAGTTGTTTAGATATCTTAGAATTTCTCACAAAATTGTGACGGTTCATCATTCGGGGGGGGGGTCATGACCCCCGTGACCCCCCCTTCGATCCGCGCCTGCTACAGATATAACCTCAAGAGTAATTATGGGGAAGAAAGCAACAAAAACTTATGGGGAAGAAAGCAACGAAACTACGTTTCATTTTTGTTATGGAGTAACAATACCCGCCAAGAAGTTAAAAGAAGGATATTCCACTGTGTAGTAGAAAATATAGTACTATACGCAGCGGAAATGTCACCACAAACACAAAAAAAAAGAGATAAGATTAGGACAGAGGAAATGGACAACATGCCTACAATTTACTCGCAGGGAGAGAGTGTAAAATGAAGAAATATGGATAAGGATGAGTATAATTTGTTCTGTTACGAATACCTTGGAAAACAAAGCACTACAATGGCATATTCAGAGAATGTCGGAAAACAGATGGCCGCACAAGATCTTAAAGTGGCAACCACCTGAGAAGAGAAGAAGAGGAAGACTAGTTTGAGAACGGGCAAAATACGCCCAGGAAGTTATGGAGGATGGAGGCCTCAATCTAGGAGATTGGGAGGAACGAGAGTTGTGAAGAGTGAAAATGGCAAGCTCCTAAGGGGAAAATGTCGAAGGAGAAGAAATTGATAATAATCATTTTCACAGGAGCGGATTTTGATGACCTAAAACATCGGCAAAAATGATCAATAAAATACTCTTAAAATGTTTTAAAAATCCCATAAAAGCAAAGAAAAATGACGTAAAAAGTTTGATCAAAATCAGCTCAGATGACAACTCAAGTTATTGGATATGTTTCTTATGTTCTTCCTTTCGTTCAAGTTTAGGTAGTTCTTTATCAGGAAATCTCTACCTTTAGTTACGGCGAAATCGGCCGAACTGACAATGGTGCTGATAGGCGCCACAGGAACCATAGATTACATCAGTGGCGCCAAAGTCTTCTACTGGTGGCAGTGGCACGCGTTGCGGCTCCGTAGCATGCCACGAGCCTCTCTGCACAACTAGCGTCGGGAGAGGAAACTATTAGTAATCTGTTCGTTGTCTGATGGCGGGGTGACGGGCGGACGGACGGACAGACAGGCAGGTGAACGTCTTGAAAAAACAATTTTTTCTGTATCAGGGAACCCCAAAACGTGTATTTCCGTTAAAATCTTGAAACTGATTTTCAGCAGCATTACATAACTTTCCCTATACTACGTATTGTATCCCTATATTATGTGGAAATTGTGATGCGGTGTTGTGGACGTAATTAAATGGAATAATACAAGATGTCCTCTTCAACTTATTTGATATCCAAATTGATATCCTTTGATGTTACAAATTTATTCCCTAGTACCCCGACTGAAGACTAAATTAATTTTACAAAACATCCTTGACAAAGCTACATATCCCGTACCAATATGAACAGAACTATACAATTTGATTTCACTCTGCATTGATACTAACTACTTTATATTCAATACCTCCATCTACAAACAAAACTCTGGTCTTCCGATGGGCTCACCACTGTCACCATTCCTAGCAGATATTTTCATGGACAATTTTGAAACACTTTTACTTGAGACATAACATCCCCTTCTACAAAGTTTAGCGTACTGTTACCGCTACGTCGATGACATATTAGCTCTATTGACCAGAACAGCAAGACAGCTTGACCTCTTCGTCGAGTTTCTTAACTCCAGACACCCGTCCATAAAATTCACCACGGAACTAGAAAATGAAAATTAATCAATTAATTTCTTAGACCTAACCATCTCCAGGGTAGACAACAAACACATCTTCAATGTTTTTAGAAAACCCACACACACAGACACTGTCATCTACAGCACATCCATCACTTGCTCACAACCACGCGGCTTTCCATGCCAAGATCCACAGACTTGTTAGCTTTCCCTTATCACAAGACAATTTTCAAAAGAAACTCACACCATTAAATACATAGCTACCGCTAATGGATACAGTACCATTCTCGTCGACAACATTCTACGCCGCAAATTAAATAAGAAAAAACTGAAAACGTACACTAGCCTCAGTCCTCTCACCCAGAAAACATCAAAGTTTATTTCTATTCCGTTCTTTGGAAAAATATCACAAAAGGTAGCTCATATTCTTCACAAATACAATTTTCAAGTTTTCTTCACCACTCGCGAATCCCTCAAACACCTACTCTCACCTCGCAACGCCACCTCACTCACGGCAAAGTCAGGAGTTTATGAACTCCACTGTCACAATTGCGAAGCTAAATACTGTAATAGTTTAGCCATCTATTACAAATGAAATAGGTAAATAACATGAAGTGACCATTGGTTTATGAACCGGGTGTAGAACTTTATGTAGAAACTTCCAGAGCGGAATATAAAAAAAACAAGTGAAGGTGATCTAAGCGAAAACGAGTATTTCGGACGAACATGTGAACGCAGTGGGAATTAATAGTTGCGCGTTACCAATCAACGCGCGAAATTATAAGAAACATAATAAAGTTTGTTTCAACTAAATCGGGTCACAGAACGCATAATATCGCGAGTTTTGTGATTCCGATATTGATTTTAACATGTTAAAGAACAAAAGCAACAATGGTCGTGACGTCACTTCAGAAAAGTTTGGATATATTAATAAATTAAACGAAAACTAGTGTGTCTACCGAGATTTGGCATATACCAAAGTATTCGTGGAATACGGGCCAAATTATAAACGCGGTGACACAATTTTAGGACGCCGAACATTAATAGATAAACATTATGTTACATTAGTTAATTGAGAAATAAACGAGCGATGTTTGTAGGCATGAGACGCACGAAAAGGCATTCTTTTAACAAAATGAAGCGAGAAAAGTGATGTCTAAGAAGCGGAATGGATACGAAATTTTAATTGGGAATTTTACAATATAATAAGACAATCCAGGAAGTGTTAGAAATTAATAATAAACTATTTTATAAGTTATAAAGCAGAAGACAGTAGAGGCGCTATTGTTTTGTTCGGAGAAAAACTATAAATGCTTTAGGACAACAATGGGGATCAGACGGGTGAATAGCTTGGTAGCGAGAGGCAGAATCCGCGTCGCTTATTGCAAGAATAATTTTAAAATTTGGATTTGTAAATTTTTGATGAAGTGTTCTCTTCTGGACTCGTACTAGTGAACTATTATAAACTGTGAGAGGAGTGAATAACTTAGTGGCGAGTTGTACTCCGCGTACAAGCCAGAAGAAACTCAACAAGACATACAATGTTCTTCACTAAGGTGAATACTTACTTCAATTATTTCTCTCACGAAGCAGAGTAGGATAAATTATGTTTGCACAAAAATATATCTTTTCATTCCAAGCAAATTTTCATTTCTTTCCAAGAATTTTATCAAGAAAGGATTGCAGAAGAAATAAAATATTGTTAATTTTACGTGCATATTAAAAGACACACTTCAGAATTTTTAGGTCATAAATGCATATTTTTAAAAGCATATGTCAAGATTTTTTGGGCATAAAATCCTCTCCCTAGTTATTAATATATAAATATGCGTGGCGGTGACCTTGTTGACTGCATGTTTCGTTTACTTTGCAGTACGTAGTTGTCCATTTTGCCTTATGCGTATCGCAAAGTAACACTTTCCAATCAACAAACAGTGAAAATAAGTGTTATTTTCTGTGCATGAGTGCTTAAATAGTTATTTATGTCACAAGTCCTCTAAATTAGTCTTTAGGGATGAGGTCGGATGGTTAACTGTGGGGCGGAGCGATAGCGGAGGCAAATAGTTAACCTGTCGACCGAGTCCTTAAAGACTTATTGAGGACGTGTTACATTCAATGATTTTTGTTATTTCTAGTTTATCACTTATTCAAAATAAACGTATATCGTTTCCATGAAGTTAAGAATTGTCATTCTCGATGTTCTGGGGTTGTTGAACAGGGTGTTGATACCGTATTTAAATAACAATCGCAATGCCTGGAACGACCAAAAGGGAGAAAAATGACCAAAATTTCATAATTGATTTCTTCTAATACTAACGAAGATAAAAATGGGTTAACTCACGACTGACCATTTCAGATGACCCAGAACACTGTCGCTTTCAGGCTGTTTTGTCTTTTGTTTCTATTGTTTTTCACGTTTCCACTTAATATTAAGTTAAGTAAATACTGTCAAATTATTATTTTTTTTTCGAACGAATTTAATTTTAAATGATACTAAGCCAGTTAAGCTATAAAATCTGGATGTTTAAAAATATGGTTTTCAGTCAATGTATAATTAACATTGGCATTTTAAGAGAGAGTTTTTCATGGCATAGCATGCAACAATCTACTTTACAATCGATCTTTTGTGCAAGATCAGATGTTCAAAAATGATGTGAAACTCAAACTGCGCATGCGAAGAAGATGGATATTGTTGTCGGACGCTTCGCCGTGAAAAAAAAAAAACTTCCTAATTTTTGAACATCGATGTTTGGTAACGTCCTCGTTTTGTCATCGATCACTACTTCGGACGGGCTCGTGCAGCTCCGGCGGCGGCGGCGGCGGCAACGAGCAGCTCCGCGCCGAGCAGCGCCGCCGCGGCGCCGGCGGCCGCCGCCAGAAGCAGCAGCAGCGGCGCGTGGTCTCTGAGGGCGGCGCCGGGCGGCGGCGCGGGCACCTCCGCGACGGGCCGGCGCTGCGCCGCCTCCCGCTGGACGATGCGGTGCAGCACCCCGCGCTCCCGCAGCCGCAGCACGCTGCGCACACACGATGCGCGTTTGTTTATAATTAGAGGAGCCTAGCTGACGTTGTGCCGCCCTTTATCTCCTTCCCTCTCCCTTTCTCTCTCCGTCTCTCTGTGTCTCTTCGTCTCTCGCCCCGCCTCTCACACTCCGTCTATCTCTCTCTACGTCTCTCTCTGTCCTGTCTCTGTCTGTCTCTCTGTGTCTCTCTGCCTCTCTCTGTCCGTCTCATTCACATTTATTTGCAGAATCTGCACGTCTCTGAGCAGTTCCTGCACGTCTCTGAACTCTCCCGCCGGACCAGCAAAAGTAGCAGTTCAAGAAGATCTCATCCTGTAGATTACGATACGAGAAACGATGCATGGTTCGATAGTGGCAGTGCGATGGTTCGATAGTAGTAATAGCTTTTGGTTTCAATAGTTTAGTTTTTAAGGCCCTATAACGCTTCGTTGAATTTAGCATATTTATGACTTTTCCCTTGATTTATCTTATTAATACCTTTGGTGCTTGTGCCCCAAGGGAAACGAGTCATAAATATGCTAGATTCAATTCTGTGGAACTCCCAGTTACCAAAGAAAACAAAGAAAAAATATATACATAACCATAATAGAGAGCATTGTTACATATGGCCCAGAAGTATGGGAACTAACCCAAAAAACAAAAACAAAAGAGATTATTCACGATTCAAATGGACTTTCTGAGACGAAGTTGCGGAATATCTCGTTTACACCACATACGTAATGATGAAATAAAGGATAAAATGGAAATTCAAAAGGATATAATAGATACTGTAGAACGAAAACAGCTTCAATGGTACGGACATCTGCTGAGAATGCCAGAAGAGAGCTGTCCCAAATAAGTATATAAATGGATACCACCGTATAGAAGACGGAGGGGCAGACCATCGACCCCATGGAAACAAGGAATACTGAGTGCGATGGCGACAAGAAATTTGACAGATGAAGATGTAGTAGATAGAGAAGACTGGAAAAGAGGAACCGAGAAACATCGCCAGATGTAAACCACTTATATAACGCTTCGTTTATGAGTTATTTAATGACATAGATTCAAAAATTCTTCTAAGTGTAGCGGGTTGCATTTGACATGAATATTTAGTTAATCTAGAATATTTAGATTAGCCGGACCCGAAAATGCTTTGCTATTGCAACAGGGAGATATGTACTTCACTACCACACGTGCCGGGAGAACGGTTGGGGGCTTAGAGCTTGTCCCGGCTGAGGCGGTGCTCCGCTGATGGGAGGTACCTGGTTCCGGAAAACCCCGCTAGCCGACGACGCGACGGTAGGTCAGCGCCGGATCTCCTCATCCAGCGGGAAAAGATCAGCGCCACCTCCCAAGGAATGGGCATGTACTACACTTACGGGACTAATGACTGTAGTAGACGCGCACCGAATCACAAATCAAACAATCAATCAATCAACTATTGCAGTGTATTATACTCCACACGCTACTGGTCACGATAATGTTAATCACGTTTTAAGTTCCGCTTTGAGGAAAAAAGGAAAAAAAAACAGGGTATCGGTTGCCAGGTATCCTATTGTTAAAACGTTCTCCCTCAAGTTTGGGCATGCGTCTGCTACGACACAGTCTTGAAGAAATTTGATTTACTTGTCCGAGGTTGCGTTTAAGTGATAATTCCGGCCGTTATTTCACAACAGGAGAGGCAGAATACGTAGCCACAGACGCTCTAAATTTGGTGCGGGGGCTGCCTAGAGCTTCTGTTCAATGGCACTTGAGTTATCGTAAAAGCATAAATCATCAACAACGCCCACACATGTCCGATGCAATTCCAATGTCAATCACTCTTCAAACATCTAATAAGAACAATGTGTGAAAATTTCAACGAAATCGTTAGAGTCGTTTTTGTGTCTATATGCAAAAGACACATTCGCTTTTATTTATAGACTAGCGGACACGGCACTGAAAGACATCACTACTCCACACTAGTCACGAATGTTACAACGTACGATTCAGAAGTCTGGGAGGTTGATAAAAGGACAAGAAGGAAGTTATTGGCCCTTGAAATGGATGACGGCATGTATAGTGTAAATAGTGTTATATGAGTTTTTAAGTATCTATACCGTGTAAATAGTGTTCATATTAGTTCTTAAGTATTTAGTTTGTAAGCTAGTAATCAATGTGCATAGAATTTAAAAATAAATATTACTGGTGATTAAACTGGCCCAGACGACACGCTACCCGCGACGGTAACCCAGACACGTAGAACCGGGGGGCCGTCACAGAATAGGATAAGCCCCATACCTCCCACCACTTTCTTGAATGTGCGCTGATAGGGGACCTGACTAAGTCCGCCATCTCCGGGCCCGGAAATAACGTGCGGTTGCTGGGATCAACAGCACCCTCTAGCGACCTATTCTGGCAACTACCGAAGAGAACGTTTCTATGTCTTGAAAGTTTTGATTGTGAACCATACACAAAATGTGGCTGTGTACGTACCCAGTTGTGGATACCCTCTTTTTTAACTTCGTTAAGAGGTTAAGAGGTTCGTTCTTGGTTAAGAAGAAATTCGTTGAGAGGTTTGTGGATACCCTTTGATTCTTCCCTGCACGACGGAGGCGATGTTGGGTGCCATTAGCTATGTGTGTATAATAACTATGTGTATTGTGATGTTATGTGTAATGTGTAATTGCTCCAATATATGTGTATTGTGTCTTCGGATTACTAGGAATTAATGTTTGATTTAAAAATAAATATTAAAATGTGTAATAACTTTCTTTTATTTTGCATGTTTATCCTCGATTTCTTTCCCTGCTTTCAAATTCCTAAATCTTGTAACATTAATTTTGTTCTTAATTAATCTGCAAATTATATGTACTTATAAATAAATTCAAAAGTTAAGAGAAACAGTATTGAAAGTGACCCCCAGGGTCCTTTTCGCTACTCGTTTTGAGTGGGTCGTTGTGATTGGCTGATTCGCATCCCCGGCACATTTTTAAAGGTTCTACGCTATTGGGGCCCAGGAATGGCGGCGTCCCCCACTTTCTCCATTGATTCCCCCAACAGGTCAAATAAGAGCTGGCCGTTATACATTGAGTGACATCTCTGTTATACACTCTCTGCGTAGAACATTAAGCGTTAGTTTAGATACATTAATATAAAACGAACAATGCCCAATAACTATTGGAATTTGATCGTTTTCTGTTTATACGTCGATTGGCACTAAACGTTTGTATAATTATGTCACTTTACGAAATACCATCGCGTGTGCTGCGCCCACTTCACAGCTTTCTCATGGAGTTTGCTGAGCGCTGGGACCTTGTCATATGCGCGCCGAGCACGCCCAAGAGATGTGATGGCCATTCACGCGCTTCTTTGCGTAGAAGCCCTAATCTATTCCTCAGGATTATAGACTTATTTCCGATTACTGATGAACATCATTGATTGATTGACTGAGGTTTAAACAGCGCTCCAACAGCTACGGCGTTTCTCGTCAAATTCACAACACATTACAGATTGAATGAAAACAGTTGCCATTGCAACTTTTGCGATCATTAAAATAGCATTATAATATCATGGAGCTAGACGCCTCTGTGCTCTCTGCTGGCAGCAGTTGCTACAGTTTTTAATAAAGTTTAAAAAAACGAATAATGTCACATTTCGTGAGAGGTTGCACATATCATTCAGTGAAATGTGGTTATAAATTCTGAAAAGAAGACGTGGATTCAAATCAAATGTTTAAATAGATAACATGGATCATTTTGGCCTCCATTTTCTTCTGAATTTATTTGTCCTTTTAACCATTTGAATTTGATATTCAAGTGGATTCCCATTTATCATCTTGATGCGTTTTATATTAAACTACCTGTTCGTTTCTTCTCATACTTCTATTAAGTGCTTGTATAATTGATACTTTCTTCTTCCATTAAAAAATATTTGTAAGTCTTTAAAAAACTGTTATTTTATTTTGTTTTATCGTTTTTTAAAAACTTTCTTTGTTATCTGTGACAAAATGTTATACATTTATGTGTAGTCTTTGTAGATTGTTAAAACGCATTTCACATGATGATGCGAGCAACCACTCTTGAAATGTTGTCAAGTTATTAATGTTTTTGAACTTTCGTGAATATTAATGAAAATACTGGTTGTATCGGGTTTCTGGCCTTCTTAAAAAGCAATAGATTCTGCTTCGTTAAAAAATAAATTTATCTTAAGTGTAAAATTAAATTGATTTTACTCAACAAACCATCCCGACCATCTCGATCAGCCCCACTGCGCTTGCCATCTTTGTCACCCGTCCCAGCCGGTCTAAGTTCTCGACCGGTCTCCAGGCGCGAGTAGCAGTGTAGTGCATGTAAATGTGTGTGTATGTAAGGATAGGACAAGCAAGAGGAAGGAAAGATAGCGCGCGGTCCGGGGCCCGCTTGTTAGGGTACTGCTCCGGCATTCGCTGGGGGTTTATCGTAGAAACCACGAAAAACTACTAGTCAGAGCAGCCGGACACTAGAATTGTCCTCCAGACAGCGGCTAAATTCGACCTTGCTGTCAAGCTAGTATCAACATTCCTGCCACCGTCAGCACTCGAACCTAGAACCTCCTGGTCAGAGGCACAGTGACATCAGTTGATGCCTTGAGCAACCTCTCCCGGTTCCTTTGTTCTTCAGTCTCCCACTTCGTTGAACTAATTTTAAAAGTTGAACCTCAATTATTCCGAGCCTATTTGCGTTATCGGGACGCATTAAAATGCATTTCTGAAATAGAATACTTCAAAAGCTTTTAGGAACTTCTTATCAGTTTTGGTGAATGTCCTCATCGTTTTCAATACATTCGTGAAAGACTGAAAGAATGAGGAAATAATAAATTCTGATTTCAGTGCGGAGGAAAAGATATGGGGCTAATTTTAGGAATCGATGGTAGACAGGAACTTTTCATTCGCCTTGAAGGTCTTGCTTTGAAGGCTCGCCTTGAAGGAAATGCTCAACATTTTATTATTAAATATTATTTCATCTTAATAAAATTGTAAGTTTGTTTAAATGTCATCTATATATAACAGAAAATGATCATCTGAAATATCATCCCAAATTATGCCCGACAAATTACTTAACCATTCAATGAAAACATTACCAAAAAATCAATTTATCCGAGGTTTCCTCGGGCAATCACACAGAAAGCTACAATTTTGTAAGAAGAAAAGAAAAAAACATGGAAAATAGTATAAAATTAAAGAGACATGGGGTAATTAGGATAAACCCGTTATAACTACCTCGGAATGGTTTCAATATACTGTTGACTGAATTTTTAAATTAATTTTTGAATTAAAAAAATGTGATATTACCAGAAAATGGTATATTGACTTTGGCCTTCCAATGATATATTACAATATCATTAGTATCAAAATAAGATTGGACTATTTAGAACATCCGTATCTTTCTAAACAGTGTTCCAACTGCTGTGTATACTACAATACGCCTCAACGATGTCGCTCCTCTCCAAAGAGATGACTAAGAACTCAACAAGCATCTGTTAACAGGCACAGTTGACACTTTCTCCGCATGTCCTGAACCTCACATTTCACTAAAATTTGAATGGTTATGTAACACATTACGAAATATGTGGATGTTGAATAATATTTGTATAAAAGCGTTAACTGCCCTTGTAATGTTACATAGCTATCGAGTAACCTGCTGTCCGCCTGCGCATCACTCACGGTTAGACCACTTCCGGAGCGCCAGACGAGGAAAATGAGGTGTTACTCGACGATTACCGGTCAGAAGGTCTACAGAAATAATGTCTTCGTAAAACATTTCTAACATTTGAGGTTAACGATACTTGGTATACTCTAAAAGTTCTGCATAATAAATGTCAACACATCACGCTAGTCTAAGTGAAAAAATATCTAATGCAAGTATATCTACACTAGCGTACCCGTGCGAGAACTCTCGCATGGTAAACCCCACTCTTTCCCTATCCATTTGTCTATCCTTTTCATTAAGAAGTAAAGTTGTTAATGAAACGTGTTTGTTTAAAAAATGTATAAATGTAACTTCGAATGTACTTTCGTACTTAATTCTAATGTATTTACAGAATATCAAACAAAAATAACAATGCAATTGATGTTGGAAACAAATTTTCAATAAAGGTTTATTCAGCATTACAGAGAGATGTTCTTGGAACAATTCATGCTTCTTTAAAAAACATTTGAAGAAATTATTCAGTCTTCCTTGAGAGTTAGCTTTTCGCTTTCTTTGATAGTCACAAAAACATTAGAAAAGGTTTTTACTCTTGAGAAAGCTTAGTTAAGTAGTGCGAAATACTGGATCGGGCTAGTTCAACCCTATTCTTTGCAATATTATTTAACTTTCCTTGATTTGTTAAGAGGAACAGAGGGGGCTTTGGAGAGTCAGGGTGCCAGCTTGCTAGGGTGTGGAAATTGAAAAATTATTTGTATTATGAAAAACATTGGATTATTTTCTGCGTTGTTACGTATCTCAAAAAAAGCAATTCCGAGCCAAAAAATAATCAAACTAATATTTTCACCTTCGAGTACTAAATACCATTTGTTACCATTAGAAACAATTGGGCTTAGACTTCACTTCGGTACATGGGAATGTTGCTCAAACGGTGTTTCCATTATCTTAACGAACCGACACCTTGAGTTTAACATCAAACGGTATATTATTTACAATATTAATTTTGCAGCTGGGCGTTGATGTACATACTTCCAGATACCGCCAACATTTAAATCGTGCGTTTGGGCTGAGATCGTTTGTAGTTGTCGAGTGACTTGCACTATTCTTTCCATAATTTTAAATTTATTCAGGTATTGTACGCTTGCGCGTTTTGATTTTTGTTTTTCATTTATTTCAAGCTATTTTACTTCAGCTAATTTAAAAAGTTTGTTCTTTGTGTTATCCCCATAGCACACGTTTTCCCCTACTGACCTCCGCAAAACCGTGCGAGAACTCTCGCATGTTACGCCCCACACTCATCCCTATACTTCTATTTCCATTCTAAGAAGGAAAGTTGTTAACGAAACGTGTTTATTTGCTTAAACATGTATAAAGGTAACTTGCAATGTACTAATACAATATCAAATAAAAGAAAGCAATGCAACTGATGTTTAAAGAAATTTTCAATAAAGATTTATTCAGAAACATGGAGAGTTTTCTTGGGACAATTCACAACACTTCCTTGAAGATATTTGAAGTAATTATTCAATATTCTTTGACAGTTAGCTTATAGCTTTTCGTGATAGTCACAAAAATATTAGCTTTTTACTTTTGAGAAAGCTACATGTCAGAACCCGCTGACTTGAAAATTTCATCAAATGATAACGAAAATATTGGTATAGGTAAAACACAAACACAGTCTTCACTCTTCACTTTTCACCCACATCCCTCCACAACTGAGTACACAGCACTTACAGACCATGGCAAAACGTTAATTGAATAGTTTCACAACACGCATAAGAAACAATCTTCATAGGTATCAAGCAACTAGAATAGTACTTCTAGTTGTTGCTGGAGAGCAATTCTTGAATTAGTGATTATGCCAATAAACCTAATCAGACTGCACAAACCACGATGCATACGGAAAGCGTAAATCTAAGATTGAGTAATCTAAGCCTTCTAAGTGCGTCGTCACAAAAATGGCTACCAGTATCTAGGGCTGAAATATTGAGGATTGCCTTGATAGTATTGAAGCGCGGAACCGAAAATTTAATTTAATGTTAAAAAATATCTTATCTTATAGATTACTATGTGGAAAACGTTTCTTTGAGGCCTTTCGGCCTCAAAATTTTAGTTTTTAAGGCCCTAAAACGCTTCGTTTAGGAGTTATTTGCCGATATAGATTGGTATGTATGCGGGTTGCATTTTATATGAATATTTCGATGCGTTTTTTTTAACGAAATTATCCATATTTTTAAAGTCAAAGTGGAATTCATCAGGTATCCGTAAAATTCTCTTTCTTTAGAGCCCTCATTTATAAAGATTGGTTGCGTGTGAGAGCCGGAACCCAAAGGTATACTACTGAAATAATACAGGAGACGATGTAGAACTGTTCATTGCCTAAGTGTCTACAGGCAAAGGAAACTACTTGCAAAAACAAATATTGCAATAAGTCTACGTATAAAAAGGATCTACGTATGAAATTTTGTTATGCTTGTCAATAAGTGTTTATAAAAGCATGTTGAACTCGAAAAATACATTTATAAAATATATGCAGTGTATGAATAGAACAGTTTCATTAAAATTATTCACCATATACATTTGACCTAGAAATACAAGTTGCATTGCTAATATATCTTTACATTTGTTGAATTTCACAGTGGAAGTGACCACCATGATTTTTGTGGTGACTGGTGTATTTGAAATAAAAATGGATCTCCTAATTTTATCACTGCGGTTACTCTTTTATATTTGAAAATACAGTTACGTTAATCATAATATGCATACCTACATATTATTGTACACTTTCAATTTATTATTACATTAGATACAATATTTTAACAGAATATTTGTTAGGCGTTTCTGTTAGACTTTTAGCTAATAGACATTTAACTGATAGACTTTATAGTTAGTAGACATTTTTGTAGGTAGACATTTTAGCTGTGGACATGAAGCTACTCGAGGTATTTTCTTGACGGCGACGGTATTTTTGGGGGGATCCATTCAGACAATTTTAAGAAATTTCTTAAAAAGAAAACTTATTTTCTTTTTTCATGCAATTAAAATGCGTTTTTGACTTACGGTACCTATAGAGGCCTAGAGGCCTATAGCTCATTCTATTTCTCTCGTCAAGAAAACTCGATAGAGACAAATGTTAACCGGTTTCATTGTAAGATATTCTGGAAGAAGTGTAGAAAAACACGTGATTTTGATGGTTTCAATTCACCTACAAGAATGCTGAAGCACTGTGTATAACTATACTCTCTTTCCAGCATTTACATGAATTGTTACGGAATGTTTCATCAGGTTAACGATAATTATCACTAATTTTGCGACGAAACAAAAAATCTAGACAGGTATTTCGATGGATTTTTTACAGATTTTCAATACCCGAATACGGACGATTCGGGCAATTGTAAAATGTCTAAACATTTATTACTTTCCCGTATACGTACGTATATACGGAGCAATATACGTAGTACAGGGAAAGTTATGTAAAGCTGCGGGAAAAAACGGCGAATATTCGGCAGAAAAAAAATCATTGCCGGGCCCTGATAACAAAAAGTGGTTAAAACCATTTGCTAAATTAAGGGGAAATATCTTTTAACACGTGGAGTAACCAGCGTGTTTTGTGCGTCATTGTTACCGAAAAACCAATTGAAAGCAAAACGTCCCTGTCCATCTGTCCGTCCGGCCGTCTATGAACACCACTAGAGCCTAAACCACTCGTAGGATCTTTTCCAAATTGAAGAAACCCCTTCCATCTGGCTCTAGTCAAAGCTTTGAGATTTCGAAGAAGATTCTATAAAGTTTGGGGGTATTTTACATGAAGCACCCCGGATATTTTCAAAATTTTCTGAAAATGGCACCAAATTTTTTCTTTAAATTTCGTGTGAGAATGGAGTAAAATAAACTTATAAAGGTGACTTAGGTCCGATTTTCACGGTTAACTCTGAATTTTCAAATATTGCAAGTTGAATTTTTTCGGTGTCTTCTTCCAAATACAAAATTTTAAGATAGAGATTTTAATTTTACAAATTTTAATTTTAAAATTTGTTCTCCAAAGTGAGTTCATTTTTAAGGTCATGTACATTTTTTAACATTTTAATGGTTTACACGCAATATTGCATGCAAAATGTGAAATTTTAAAAAATTACAAAAAGTTCTTAAAATGACTTCAAATAAATGTTTTCCAAATCACAAAGAGTCCTGTGAAAAAGAGGTTCAAATTTCGCATTTACAGTAGCGTTTAAACCGCATTCTCTCATAAAAGGCTCCAAATTTTTCAATGCAAATTGCCATTTATGAGGAGGTTTCACTGTTCTTTAATATTCTTAAAATAATATTTCCGTTCTACTATTAAGAAACCGAAAAATTAAGAAAATTAAAAAAAATGAAATTTGGGTGGCGATGGCAGCTGGCAAGATTATATTGGATGTCCAAATAGTTAGCCGAGACCAAGGGAAATAGAAAACTAATACGGGAAAGTCTGTGCCATTCTGTACCACCATTAGGTCACCCTTACCCATCATTTTTAATTTATTTTTTGCAATATTTTTATCAAAGAGTAGACTGTCTTGTAGAGCTATCTAGTAACCTGCGTCCGCTAGCCCATCTCCTATGGTTAGGCCACTTCCTGTCCGCCAGACGAGACGGGGGCCGATTTTAATGATATATCAGTTTCTTTTCACTTTAGAACAATTCCGTTTAGTATAGAACTTAAATTTATTTTATGACAAAAGGAAATGACCCATTTTTATATGCCATTCTTCTTGCACTTTTCGCCGATTTTGACTAATAAGTCATTTTTTACCCTTTCCCATCATTTTTAATGAATTTTTGGCTGATTTCAACGATGTTAATATCATATTAATGGTACTTGCTCTCCCCCTTCCTGATTTTCCCCCTTCGATCCAAACTTTCTCGGATATTTTGATTATGAAGCCTCAACAATTTCGAAATTTTCTCAAAAATTGCTCGAATTTATTTTTAATAAACTTTGCCCTTGGATAGTGTAAAGAACTTTTAAAAATTGCTGTGGGTTTCATTTTCGTTGAATTTTTCGAAACTTGTAAAAGTTATATCTTTTTTCGACATTTTCCTAGAACTAAAATACTGAAGATAGAAATTTTTTCCTAATAAAATCAGTTGCTTGAATACTTCTTCAAATAACGTCATCAATTTTCGAAAATAGAGTCATTTTTGCGACGTTATTCTAAGAACTGCCTTTGGCGATGATATTAAGGAAAAAAACGAATCTTCAATATTATATTAGCAAGAAGACGCCGAACAAAATTTTCGAACTATTTTTCAAATTTTCGAATTTTTGAACTTTCGAAAAATCAGGAATTTCAAGAGAATGAAACCTGCGCCATTCTTTTAACCCTTCTTTACGCCATCAGAGAACAAAATTTATTAAAAAATTTGAAGCAATTTTTGAAACAATTTTGAATGTGTATCTGAGGCTTCAAGTGAAGTTCCCCCAAAAATCATTATCGCTTTCAAACTCGCAGGGCCTCGTGTTCTTTTAAATTGACCGACAAATATCAATTTTAGCAAAAATCGTCTGAAAGTTTACCACAGAAGGAAAGAAGAACGTTTCGCGGTCAATCGATTTTTCGGTATCAAGGACCCACGAAACATGGATTCTAACTTCACAATACGTTAGAGGAAATAGTTTATTACATGTAGAACCAAGATTAATCCACTTTTGCGTTATCAGGGCTCGGCAATAAGAGTATATATGTCGAAAAATCGCTGTTTCTCTGGGCACGATTACAATATTTTCTTTTCTTACGAAGTAAGCCAAGAAAATAACAATTGCCGTCACCCGTCAGGAATTAGGTCGGTGACTTTTGTTGGACGAATTACATGAACGCATTAATACAATATTTTGTGAAAAGTTTATAGTCTTAGGGAAATTGTAATTTATTAGCTGATGTTCGCTTAAGTATCACAAATGTTAATGCCCTGCTATAACCTCAAAAATTCACGGTGGATAACCTCAATAATAATAACCTCAATAATTCATAAAAAGCCTCTAAAAAGGTGTTAAGTGCAACTGACATATTTTCTCACCATGCAATCTTTATCACATTGAAAGCATTATAAACCAACGGATGTATTCTTGCAAAACCATATTTAATCATTTAAGTGTTCATGAGCAATCGCCCATGCCACCAAATTGTCAGGGGATAAAAAAGAGTCAATATGTATTTTAAAACAGCACTAAATTGTCCTTATCAAGGGTTATTTTGCCTCGTCGCCATAGTGTGTTTAAATTCAATAACATTGACATTCAACGTACTGTTTTACGACAATGTATTTTCTATACCTTTCTATTTCAAAACGTGTTACGCAACGAAAGGTAGAGCATCAGAAAGAGTTACGTTGCCCGTTCACCACCAAACACACAGCTACTATACTCAACCTATCAGACTCCCCCCCCCAATTTCCATTTCCATTTTCAATTTTCAAATATTCCGTGATTTTAATTCACATTATTTCAAGTTCCGGTTTTAAAGAGCAGATTTCATTCAGGAAATATATTTCTGTCTTAAATATTGTACCGGGAGAGGTAGCTCAGGCCATCAACGGATGACACTGCAGTGAGACAAGGATGTCCTAGATTCCAGACACAACAGGTGGCAAGATTTTCGACACTAGCTAGATAGCTAGATCGAATTCAGTCGCTGTCTGGAGGGGAATTCTAGCGGCCGGCTGGTCTGATCGGTAGCTTTCCGTGGTTTCTCCGAACACTAGGCGAATGATCAGTACCCTAACAAAGAGTCCACGGACCGAGTGCGATCAATCCTCCTCCTATCCTTATCTCTTACTTACACACACTGACTCTTACATCAACTGCGCTATACAACACATGCACGGAGGCATGTGGGGTGCTTAGAACTCCTGGCTGGAACGGTGCGTTGCTGGTAGGAGATACCTAGCTGCGGAAACACCCCTAGGTGACATACGTCGGGGTCGGATCTCGCCATCCAGAGGGGGGGAAACCACAGCCCCCTCCCGAGGAAAATTAAGCAAATGTACTCATAAACACAACCATAAGGGACTTATGACCTTAGCAGATGAAGCGCCCGGAATCACCTCTTAATTAATCAATGATTAAATAGAGCTGTAGAAAGACAACAACAAAATTTTGAACTTTTTCAATCTTAAACAATTCAGATATTTGAAGGAAAATGTGACCTGCGTCATTTTGGAAATCCAGGACAAAATAATAAACTAGTGGTGCTACAAAAAGACTTTCCCCTATTAGTTTTCTATTTCCTTAGGTCTCGGCTGGCTATTCGGACTTGACACATACTCTTGCCAGCTGCCAATCTATCACCGCAGAATCTACAATTTTTTGACATTTTCTTAAGTTTTCGGTTTCCTGGTAGTAGAACAGAAACATTATTTTAAGAATATTAATAAACAGTGAAAGCCCATCTTAAAGGGTATTCTCTCTGAAAAATTTGGAGCCGTTCTTAATATATGACGGGCAACTCTAAACCATTTTCTCCCACGTATATTTTCATACTGTTAAATAGTACATACACCGAGAAGAACATATCGTTATTTTAAATTAATTTGCCTCTACAATTGTCGCAACGGTGTCTACCAGGTACACACGATTCCACTACAACAGCTGCCTTCAAATTATTTCGCGTCAGCAGCGCTCTCCGTGAGTCTAGGTCAGACCTGCACAGCATTTTGCACTTGCACTGACTTCAGGAGCTGCGTGCGGGCAACTCGGGTGCAAATGAGAAAATCGATGAAGGGTGGGGATGAGACCCAATCTAGGAGTGGGGACAACCAATTAGAATGCGCAATTCGAAAGATAGCGCGTAAATTTAAAGAGCAATCGGCAATGAACATGACGGTCATATACAGTTCAAGTAATATTGTCTTTTGTATTATATTGCAAATGTTTGTTCTCGGTATATGACAGGGCGAAATATGAAACTACAACGAATTATACATAATAGATTTCGACACCAAGTATTATAATTGCTTGTAGGGCTTATAATGTAATTCGCTTTGCTACGATGTAATCACAAATTTAGTGTTGTGATAAACACAAAATTGTTGATACTGATTTGATTTTGTTTGATGATAACAGCAATAAACTATTTTTAATAACTATGTTTAATTGAATAAGACGGTTCTCTCAAAGCAAAAACATATTATTCTTAAAAAATATCATGATTATTTTCTGTTCCTAATTTCTGACAAGAGAGTAGAGTCGTGTACGAGATCGTATAAAAATATAAAGCCCTTTGCATTCTGTTTAACCAATACCCATGATTATCTTATGATTGTCCGTAACATATCGTCACAAAAGTTGGCTCGTTGATCTCTTTTATTCAGTTTCATAATGGGGAAAAATGGTCACAAATGTGCTATTAAACATTACCCTTCTTGGAATTGCCACATATTCTATTTTATGTTAATCTTGATGTGAGATATTGCTCTCATGATTTTGTTCATTTTTCTATGATTTTGAGATTATAACATTCCTTGTGAACAATCAGTTATTAAATTGCAATTGTGTGTTAGAATTAAATAATATTTTTTTCTTATATATAAGCATATATTTTAAAGCTATTGCTTTAAAATATTGCTTAAGAGTCACAATGAGCATGTTATTTTCTTTAAAAAAAATAGAAAATGAAAATACATACAGTGGTGGATATACAGTAGTGCACAGAACGTAAACAGTGAATTATGACCCAGGCAACTTGAAATACTAGACATAATCCATTTAAACAAATTGGCATTTAATTTTGAAGCATGGATCATTATTAGACGCCCAGGCATTCAATCTACGCGCCGCGTCGTGCTACGTCAGATTTCTCCCCTCCCCGCCAAGCTTCCTACTCCCCACTACTTGCACTTTCGGCGCTGCCACGGGCAGACGACCGGCTCCCAAGTGCAGAATGTCCGAGGGAGCAGGCGTTGTGCAGGTCTGGTCTAGGTCATTTGAAGACCTCGGCTACAATAACATGATATGCCACAGTTTTAATGAAATTGAAATATTAGGGTTTTTTCGACGCCCCATGGATGTATCTAGATGCTGGTTTTTATTTTAATGATGCGCTGCAAGATGGCAGTGATATTCGTAAATTAATGTTCTTCATCTCTATGTGTAGAATGCAAAGTCTAAACCTTTACTCTCCGTTTTCTCCAAACTTAAGTACTGTGGCATAGCATGTTATTGCCCCGAAGAAAATTGCTCAGGAGGCATATTTAAAGAATATTCTAGATGGAAAGGGAAATAACTGGACAGGTTTTTATAAATATGTTCGTAGAAGGAAAGGAAATAAAGAGGATATCCGAGTTATTCGCGAAAATGGAAACACGCTAATTACTGACAATCGGGCAAAAGCGGATGTATTTAATAAATATTTCAGTTCAGTTTTCAAAAATAGTACGGATCATCCATTTATTCACGTGTCTTCGGTTGCGAATCAGTTTAATATTGAAGTAAACGTTCTATGGAATAAAGTAAAGTCCATGAAAAATGGTAAGTCAAGGGGTCCAGACGACAATTCTACGGATTTAATTAAACTAGCAGGAAAGGCAATATTACCGTACCTAATTAGAATTTTTCACGTGTCTTTGAATAATTCAAAAGTACCTGAAGTTTGGAAATTAGCTTTTTTCGTACCAATTTTTAAAAGTGGTGACAAAACTAAATTATGCAATTATAGGCCGGTAAGTCTTACGTCAGTGGTCTGCAAGCTTATGGAGCATCTAGTTGGTAGTTACATTAAGAAAGAATGGGAAATTAAGAAATGGCTCTACGATGGGCAACACGGGTTCAGGAGTGGTTACCCATGCGAAAGTCAGGTAGTCACGCTATTTCAGGATCTAGCAGATGAAATTGACGCGGGCGGGAGAGTAGACGCAGTAGTTATAGATTTTGCCAAAGCGTTTGATGTCGTTCCACACGATCGGCTTGTACAGAAATTAATGAATTCAGGAATAGATCCCAGGGTGGTGGCGTGGATTAGCGAGTTTCTGCGAGATAGAAAACAGAAAGTCCGAATTGGGCAAGAGTTATCTTCCGGGGCAAGCGTTACGTCAGGAATACCGCAGGGGAGTGTCATTGGACCTCTTCTATTTCTAGCCTTCGTCAATGATCTGCCGGCGCAATTAATCTCAAATGTTCGGCTATTTGCAGACGATTGCATAATATATCGTAGTATTAATTCGGAAAGAGATGAAGAAATTCTGCGTGATCTTGATGCGTTATATTACTGGGCGGAAAATAATAGAATGTCCATAAATAGCTCTAAAAGTAAATCCATCACTTTTGGCAGAGGTCATAATTACAGTGAAACAAATTACCGTTTAAATAACGACATTATTACGAGAGTTTCCTCGTGCAAGTACCTAGGAATTCATTTCGATAGTAAATTAAGTTGGAAAAAACATGTAGATTTTGTTGTAGGGAAAGCCTGGAAATCTCTTCACTTTGTAATGCGCATCCTAAAAAACGAGTATGACAAACGCGAGGGAAACTGCTTATTTATTTCTTGTTGGAGTCTATCTCCGATAATGGAATATGGAACAATTTGTTGGGATCCGCACAAAATTATGCAGTGTAAACATTTGGAAAGGATTCAGCACAGGGCAGCTAAATTTACTTTCAGGGACAAGAAAATGGCAGGGTGGGATTCACTAAAAACGAGCAATCAGTAGCAATACTCTGCGCCTTGTATAAAGCTTATAATGGTCATATCCAGCTTGGAAAGAAATTAATCGGCGGCTATGTATTCCTACATACATCAGTAGAGTGGATCACAGGCACAAAATAAATTAGACAGCAGAGAAGGATGTCGGGAAATTTTCTTTTACAAATCGAACGATTACGAAATGGAATAGATTGCCTGCAAAACCCTTTGAACCCTTTCCTCAAAGCATTCAACAGTTTAGGAAATTAATTTAGGGCATTATTAAGTAAATGAGGGAGAATACTGGGTTATATAGCTATGCATAAGTGTTCTATTGTGAAGTAAGGTGTCGTGCAGTATATAGCAGAGAAATAAAAAAGGAAATATTTTCAGGTCTTAGTGAAGTGAAGTGCAGTGTGATCCTGATTGTATAAACATTCAGTGCGGAGTTAGAGTATAGAAGTAGTAATGTTTAATGAATCAGTCGGTTTTTATTTTACCTTTATTATCATTATTTTACCATTATTATTATTACTATAATTAGTATATAATTTGCTAGTATATTACCTTATTATTATTGTTATTATTATTGGTATTAGTGTTCTATGTTACTGTGAGACTGTGTATTTTTATGTTTTTGTAATTAGCTGCCACCGGGTTATACCCATTTGCAGTTTAAATAAATCTATCTATTTCTGTTCCAAAGTGTTTGCGCTGCGCCGTGCGGGCGGACGCTTTTTCTTCAGATTTCTCCTCTTCAATAACCATGAAGAGGCGAGAATTTATTCAGAGCTTAGGAGTACAAAAATATACTGCAGCCAATCATGCTTTTGCAGTAATGGAAGGGCCTAACTTAAAAATACTCACAAATAAGTTATTATTAACTTACAAATACTATTTACAAGGACAATGGATCTGTTTAGTTACACATTAAATTTTTGTTGGGAGCTTTTCAAAAGTTCGGAAATTGTTCTTATTTCTTCAACTTTTTTTAAAATTTATATTATATAATCACTCACTCATTCTTTCGTAAGCTACAGGTACAGACACTTTTTCTCACACATGCACACAACACTTTACAACACTGCAGTATTTACTACACGCGGAGGCGCGCTCACTTGTAGGCGAGTATCGGGCGCAGCGGGCTTCGGCGGGGCGTTGCGAAGCCCCAGTGGTTGCGCAGCGTGTCCTTGCGCAGGCGCAGCACTGCGCAGGGCGCGCCGCCCAGCGGCAGCGAGTGCTGCGCGAAGTAGAGGACGCGCCCTGCGCACGCGCGCCGCAGCCCCTCGGCGTCCGTCGGCGGCAGCTGCGCGCGCGCGGGGACCAGGCGCCACAGCGCGCGCAGCGACGGGTCCTCTGCATGCTGCGCACGCGCCAGGGACACACGCGGTCACGTGGTGGGAAGCGATAGGTGACTACAGGGGAAAAGAGTGTGTACGAGAAGATGACTGCATCAACTGATGTCACTGCAGTCCCTCTGATCGGGAGGCCCTAGGTTCGAGTTGCGACGGCGGCAGGATTTTCGACACTAGCTTTGTCAGCTAGGTCGAATTCAGTCGCTGTCTGGAGGAGAATTCTAGCTGCCGGTTGCTCTGATCGGTAGTTTTCCAAGGTTTCTCCGATTAACGCCAGGCGAATGCCGGAGTTGAACCCTAACAAATGGGCCACAGGCCGCGCGCGATCTTTCCTTCCCCTTCCTTGTTCTATCCTCATCCCTTACACACACACACACATACACGCACTAACATGTACTACACTACCACACATTTCGAGAGACCAGTCGGAAGCTTAGAGTTTGTCCCGGCTGGGGCGGTGCCCCGCTGGTGGGAGATATCTGGTTGAGGGGATAACCCCGCTAGTCCAAGGGACGGTAGGTTGGCGCCGGATCTCGCCATCCAGCGGGGAAAAGATAACCGCCACCTCTCAAGGAGAATAAAAACACTACACTACACCTCACGCTCAATCAACACCTCAGTTATCACCCGTCATTACCCCAGTCTTCACCCCAGTTCTCCCTACTGTTATCACCACAGTCCTCATTCTAGTCATTATTTGTCCTCCTCTGCTTCTTCATCTCAGTCCTCACCTCCGTCTTCATTCTTATCCTTGCTTTGATCCTTGCCCCGTCCTCACCACGATTGCTTGATTTTTTCCGGGTGCGGAACTGCCATGATTATTACTCTCGTAAGTGTAACGTATGTTGTATCCCGAGAGTGCTAGTTATCCGGTTATCGTTTCTCACTTCTCACACACACTCACACATGCATAAAACTACCACACAAATCGGGAAACCGGACGGGAGCTTAGAGCTTGTTTCAGTTGAGACGGTGCCTCCGTGGAGGAGATATGTGGTTGGGAAAATACCGGCAAGCGTTCGTTTAGGAAATGCGGGTCTCAAATTCTAGCAGGGAGACGAACACAATCATCTGTACATGTGCACACAAAGGATATAACATGTCCACTCAAAGGATTAATATCCAGAGTAGCTGATGCACTCATAAACAAAATATTCAACTTTGATTCTATCGTTTCTTTGTCGGAAGTATGGAATACAACCGAAAGATTCGAAAAATCGCGAACTCGGATTGAAGCAAACTCTGGTGGCCGAAGATAGCGTTGGGTACATCCTCGGGAAGCGCCCGACTGCATCCCCTGGCCAGTTTTTCCTATTCTCCGCTTCCCAGCTAATCCCCTTTAATTTTTGATTATTTGAGTAATAAGCCCGACTCCATCCCGCTTCGTTCATCCAGTGTTTCGGCAGGAGTAAAAATTATTGGTTTCCATTCAAAAATAGTGCAAATAGATGTTCTCGCAGAGAAAACTTCGAACACAGGTAAACATGACATAATCTTTGTAATAGTGTATGTCAGGGATGTAAAAAGATGCTTATGATAGGAGGTTTCAAGTTTTGTTCGCACAAACGTTGTGTGTTGTTTTCAACGTTTGCAGTGTTCTAAAAAGGCGTGCAAATCTTTTTTTAAACAGAAGTGAATCAATTATAATCGATCAATGTGTGAATAAGCAGACTACGGTGAACGCAGAAATCACTTCTTACTCCAAGGTTGATTGGTTATCTCGTGTTTCCAGGGTGCTACAACTGCTATAGTAATTAATCCCGTAAATGTAGTATATTTCCTCCATAGGAGGTGGAAGTAACCTTCCCCTCAAGATGGTGAGATCCAGCGCCGACCTACACGTCCTCGTCGGCAAGTCGAGGTTACCAGCCGAGCAACTCGCATCAGAGGGAGATGCCCTAGCCGGGATACATTCTAAGTTCGCGACGTTTGTGATGTAGTGTATGTGTTTGTAAGTAAGAGGTGAAGATAAGACAAGAGAGAGGAAGGAAAGACCACGTGGTCCGTGGCTCGTTTGTTACGAGAATACTGATGAGACTTGCCGGCCTCTAGAATTCTCCTCCAAACGGCGGTTGAATTCGACCTAGCTGTGTAGTCAGAATCGAAAATCCTGTCACGGTCGGGACTCGAACACTACAAACTTCCCGGTGAGAGGCGCTGCAGTGACATCAGTTAACGCCCTAAGCGTCTTTCACTAACGAGGAAAACTGAACCGGAAGCAGACGGAGCTTGCCTTTCTGCGAAGTTGGGTAAACGGCTTAGAAAAAAGTCGACTACGGGCCGCCTGCGCACCTGGATGTAGTGGAGGAAGGCGGCGTTGGCCTGCGTGAGCAGCGGCCAGCGGGCCGCCGCGGCGCCCGCCCAGTCGTCGAAGGGCAGCCGCACGCGCGGCACGGCGAGGCGCGCCGTCGCCAGCGCGCAGAAGGCGGCCAGCAGCGTCGCCCCGCACAGGTAGCCGCCCGCCCGCACCGCCCGCGCCGCCGCCGCCTCCGCCCGCGCCCCGCCCCCGCTCTGCCCTGCACACGCGCAAACAACACAACAAAGCTTTGGACGGCGCGGAGCGCTGAGGCCCATTCACAATGCAAACATGAAACATAAGCATGGCGTTGACATAAAAGTTAAGGACTACGTCTACAAGCGGACTTGTTCACTGAACTTCTCAACTGGAGAAGGATTTCGGGAAATTACTAATGAAAAATGTACAAAGCAAACAATTGGAAATAATTTATTTTTTAAAACAAATAGAGATATTCAAATTTCCAGTTGGTGCTGTTAATGTATTTTGCTGTGTCTCTATATTAATAAAATGAATCATTATCGAGAAATTCTATTTAATTTTCACGTCATTGGATATAATGAACCTCTTATACACTGAACCAAAAATGTTAGTCCCCAGAAGCTCACTATAACCAGATTCGACAAAGGCCCATTTACAATGCAAACATAAACAAAAGCTTTGCGTTAACGTAAAAGTTAGGACTACGTCCATAAGCGGACTAATTCACAATGCCTTCGCAAAAGCATAAACAGGAAAGACGTTAACATAATAGCTTGCAAACTTCAAGCTTCGGTGCTTATGCTTATGTAAAAAAAGAAGTGAACCAATCACAGTACGTTAACTCAAAATCGAGTATCGAAATAGGATCGAAGTCGAAAGATCGAACAAAAGACTGGTTTTCCAAATTGCGTGGATGATTTTTGGCGGTTTTCTGCATTGTTTTGTAGGGTACGATCTTTCTGTCATAAATTCGCTCTCACATCCAACGAATAGTAACTAAATTGACCCACAGACAATGGAAAATCTTGTTTTGCTTACGCTTATATTGGATATTGTGAATACTTCAGTCTATCGTATATGTTAAAGTGTATGTCTATGCGCTATGCATATGTTTATGTCTGCATTGTCAATGGACCTTCGTACACTATATAAACCCACTTATGAGCGTTGTTCAAAATGAACATTCTTGTTCAAAATGAAAGCATGGATGTTATAATAATACTACGCTCAAAACCGTCGATATTTTTGAAACTGGTTTACCGGCTTAGGTAGTTCAGGGCATGAATTGATGTTGCTGCAGGCCTGAGACCGGGAGGTCCCAGGGATCGACGGAGGTAGGATTAGTAGGAGTAGAGGAGGTAGGAGAAGGATTAGAACGACTAGCTACAGAGATGGGTCTTATTTAGACGCTGTCTGGGGAGAATTCTAGCGGCCGTCTGCTCTGATTGATAGTTTTCCATGGTTTCTCCGATTAACACCAGTTGAATGTCGAAGCAGTACCCTAACGATAGGCCGCACGATCTTTCTTTCTCCTTCATTGTCCTATACCTATCTAACACATATTTACACTTATATTCACTACACTACCACAAATTCCAGGAGTTCAGGGGAGATTAGAGCATGCCCCGGCTGGGCTGGTGCCCTGCTAGTGGGAGACACTGAGTTAGGGAAAACACACACGCCGAAGTGTAGGTCAGGTCCAGATATCGCTATCCAGCGGGGGAAGATCACCATCACCTCCCTCCATAAAAGCATGCAGCACACTACGGGACTAATGATCTTAGCCGTTCACGCACTTGGAAACGCCAACCATTCAATCAATATAGTACTGTCGATAGTTATAGTTATATCGGAACCGATGCTCCATCACCAATTGTCTGTAATCACGTGGCTTGCATCGTGCACTAAATCAGAGCCGCCGACCGATATCAGAGATCCTGGAAGGAAAAAAGAAGTGTGTGCGGCTTATCCACTTCAGGCTCACACCTTTGAATTTTTAATTTCTTGTATGAAATTGACCGGACTTTCAGCATCTCTCAAAGTGAATACCATACGGTCTTGAAATGCAAGCTCATACTAGAAAAATCTTTATTGTGGATTCTCAACAACCTGCACAATCGATGCCCACAGGCTTAACGCCAAAAAGCAAACAATCGTCCGATTAAAGTAAGTTGGTGATTGACTGTGGTACTTCTGAACCTATTGCATCATACGATATGAGTACATGATTTGGTTACTTTTGTAAGTATTTATTTCTAGTGTTAATTTTCGTGTCCCGGGATCACATGCTCAGTAGTACGCAACCTGTTAACATCGCTCCTTTCCATTTACAACTGTCAATCATCAACTTATTTTAATCGAACCATAGTTTACAAAGAAAACGAGAAACCTATTAGTTATTCACAATTGTGTAGGTGAACCGGAGAAACCAGGGAAATTACCAATCAGAGCTTCCGGGCCCCGTTAAATGATGCCCTGAGACACCTAAGCCAGTAAAATAGTCTTCATTGATTAAATGATTATTGTTTCCAGGTGCAACAGCGGTTAAATTCGTAAGTGTAGTTCATGGTTTTTCCTTGGGAGCTGGCTGTGATCTATTCTCGCTGAACGGTTGATCCGGCGCAGACCTGTCGTTGGCTAGCGGGTTTTCCCCAGCCAGGTATCTCCCATCAGCGGAACAGCCGGGACAAGCTGTAAGTTCCCGACATGTCTCCCGGTATGTGTGGTAGTGTAGTGCATGTTAGTGTTAATATGTGTGTGTGTAAGGGAGAGGATAGGATAACGAAGAAAAAGGAAGGATGGCGCGCGATCCTTGGCCCTTTTGTTGAGATACTGCTCCAGTATTTGCTTGGTGTTGATCGGATAACCAGGGAAACAACCGATCCCCTTCAACCACGGTAAACTATCGATCAGATTCATGGAAAACTACCGCTAGAATTCTCCTCCAAAAGGCGACTGAATTCGACCTACGTCATTAATGTCGAAAATCCTGCCACCGTCGGTACAAGAACCCCAGGACTTTCCCGTCAGAAGCACAGCAGTGTGATGAACTGATGCCTTGAGCTACCTAAGCCGTTACACCAGTTTTAAAATTAGTGGGAGATTAGGCATAATCATTCACAGCAATAATTTATAATATATTTTATAACAAGCCCAAAGTAAACTTTCGGGAAAATAATTTCCCATCTTCAGTGGGTCTCTAACATAGAGAAATAAAAAATAAGAGATTAACATAAATAAATGGAGCAAACAGACATACAGCAAAATTATGAAATAAAATTGACAAATGAAATAACTAAAACATAAATAAAATTAAAAATTACTTACTGCCCAAGCGAGTTATGAATAAATGTTACAACGGTTATTGTTATGGATGATTATTCCTTATCTCCCAAAATGGATTACCACAAGATTTGCTGCTATCACCACGGAATTTAACCCTCCGGCGGGTGCGTCCCGTCATTTCCCACCAGCAGGCGCCTGCCGCACTTCGTGCCGCATTTATCAACTTCGATTTTCGCATCAATAGTTATTACTGTTGTTAGGGAATGTGAAGGATATATTCTTATTTACGTTTTCATACGCTTTATTTAGTAATAACTAAGTAAATGGCATACGAAATAACAGTATTAATAAGAATCTGATACATCACTCGCTCCCTCCGTGTCTTGGTATGCGTTGCATGAAAAGGAATGAATATGGTGTAAACGTGCCTTCTAACGCTTCTTCGGAAACAACGCATTTAAACTTGAATTAGTAGTTAGTACTCCAAACTCTGTCATAAAGCTCAATAACAAAACAGCAGTAAGAATTCCAATTGATAAAATACGCAAATATAATGCTTACATGACAAAGCGCGTGCAGTACAGGGTGCCGCAACCGTTGCAGAGTTTGAATTACTAATGAATAACGGTCGATCGGCAGTGTCTAAAATCGTGATTTGAGTTTCATCCAGTTGAGAATAGAATGAATGAGAAAAACTATGAGCTCAAATGTGCGACACCAATTATTTACACGAAATAAACGAAACTGCGAGAATGCGGCACTAAGTGCCGCTACGCGCCCGCCGGAGGGTTAAGTTTTAAAAACAGCAACGGCTTTTGTGCGAAGTACTGTTACCATCCCCACTTTCATATTGAACCTCCATGTTTGGAACGATGGCTGTGGCCGTACTCACCCTGCTGCAGGAGCATGGCGACGGCGCAGAAGGCGGCGTCGGCCGGCCGCGCGCCGGCGGCGAGGAGCCCCGCGGCGGCGCCCAGCGTCGCGGCGCCCACCGCCGCCCACAGGCGCGCGTCGAAGGCGCTCGTCAGGTCGCCGGTGCGCACCGCCGCCGCGCCCGGGCGCCGCACCAGCAGCCCCGCCCTCGCGCAGCAACGCAGAGCCCTTAACGCACTCCCGTGTAACGTGGTGGAGACAGTTACAGTGGCGCGCTCTCCTCTAGCACCTTCTTACAGGAACTAAAAGACGAACTGCTGCCAATGATACTTCAAACGTGTGGGGTTGCTGCGTGGGTTCATGGGACGCAAGCAGGAAGCATAATGTTATAAAAAATAGCGTCGATGTTTTCGCTTTCTTTAGAAGTTTCCTTATATGTATATATTAAGAACAATTGAACACTTAGAAGACATTTTTCATATTTCTTAGAAATCAGCCAATTTTCATGTGCGGAAGTTGGCAACCGGAACCTACAGCTACACTAGCGCCTCCTACAGTAGCATCCTTGATCTTTGTCTCCGGTATTCATGGAGAGTTGCAAGGCCCTGCAGCAACGCATGCCGCTGCAGCACCAATGCTCCTCGCCAACTACTGCACGGAACTATACTGCGATTTTTTCATAGCTTCATTCATCATCATTTTTTTCATTTCAAGGCCCGTCTTCACGACGGAATATATCACAGCATTTCGCCGTCTTTCTCGGTCGTGTCGTTAGATGTCGCATGATCGCGACTGTATCAAGCAGTGTTTGCGATCATGCGACATCTACCGGCACGAGCGAGAAAGACACGAAATGCCGTGTGATATTCCATTGTGGCCATAGGGGCTTGAGAGGCAAAGTTATAAAAATCGCACTATATACTGTGATTTTCTCATAGCGGCCTCGCAAGGGCCGTCTTCACGATGGAATATATCATGGCATTTCGCGTCTTTCTCGGTCGTGCCGCTAGATGTTGCATGATCGCGACCGTATCAAGCACTGCTTGATCGTGAGAGAGCTTCTTGATCAAGTGTCATCAGCCATATTGAATCCGCTATTTTGAATTTTTTCATTTTTGATATCATATTTGCAATCAGTAAGCTCGAAAACCCCAATAACACCAAGCCGACACCTTTCCGACACCAAGCTCTGCTTCATCTTGAGAGGCAACTATGGAAAATTCGCAGTATACTTGGCTGTCCGGGAAACCCCGCGTCTTGGGTACTGGTGTCAACGTTTCGGCCGCGATTCTGCGACCTTCCCGGACAGCCAGATAGGTACTGACTGCGGTCGCGGAAGCCTCCGCTCTCAACTGCACGTATTTTCCTCTGGTGTTTGTAAGGGTCGGGCAATATACAGTTTGATTAAATGCAGGTGAAAAAAGCTACCACCGTCTTCTTTTCAATAAAATTACGTACTGTTATTTTCAGAAGTACTCAAGAATAACAAGTGTTTATTTTACAAATATTGACAATAACGAAAATCCTAATCGTAGAAAACGCACAAACAACCATATACAAAGGAGAAAAATACCAAGTCCAATAGCACGGTCGTTGTAACCAGACGAAATCCCCATAGCGCAGCACAGTCCACTAACACTTCGACAGAATAACAGGTCAACTTAGGCAGTAAGGATCACGGCATCCGCTCTCAGAACTCAATTACTATGCTCAACCATTCTATCGTGACGCTCCCTGACCTTGTGTACTCCCAAGGCGAAGACTTGGCGAAGACTCCCTCCCGTAGCTCACGATTCGCGGGCAGTCGATAACTCACCTCCGGAGCTCTCCTTGCTTTTCGTCCATCGCTCGCCGCATCCTCCACTGCCGGCGCGCCGGCTCCTTCTCGCTCTGCCTCATTTAACTTTCTACGCGCCCATAACACTTATGGTTTTTGCTTACAAACGACTAGTTTCTGCTCAGCAGTTTCTCGACGATTTTCCCTTCTATAAAATCCCAAATGTTGTGCTTACAATGAGTTCACGTTCTCAGGATAGTTCTAAATATTACGGAAGAAAAGAAGTGGAGCTACAATTGCAGACACATTCTCGCATTATTTGTAACTTGTAATTTTCAAAACCCTAAAAGCTTAAACGACAACCACGCCTGCAGCATTTTATAAACGTACGTTTGCTCTATTCGAGGAAAAAAATCATAAAAAGAATTTGGAGATAATTTTGAGAACATGTATTTTATATTGCCTTTACTCCAAGCAAAATTACGCGAAAATTACTCAAATTTTCAAAAAAATTGAACTTGAAAGATGTGTCAGGGTGACACATCATCTTTCCACTTTTTCTATATCAGAGCCCCACAAAACGAGATTTTCATGCAAATATCGCGGCAAGGCTAAATTGTTTCTCTTCACTACTAAGAAGTAGTTGTCGGGAAAGTAAAAATATACTTTTGCTCAATACAAACGAAGAAAAAAAATCAAATTTTTAATTGACGGAATTGAGGTGAAAATTACGGGAGAAATTATTATTAATTTTGTATCGCGCCCAGCCCTGCGATTGCACTTGATATCTTGCCTTTTCTCGACAGCCAGCCGTCAAAATCCCAATGCATTCGCTGTTCACAAATGTCGCTAATGATCTCCCGAGGTCACAACAGCGCTTCCAGTCACGGAAGTTCTACAAGATTCTACACTTGTAAGGACAAAATAGTAAAGGAATTATTTGGACGTAATGTTATAAGGAACACGCTAGTGTGATTTTTTCCACATGAAATAATTGACTCTGTATTAGAGAGTTTTTGCACAGCATGAAGCAGTATATCGTACATGACACGAGCACATGTTTCTATATGTACGCACAGTGTTGCCAATTTTGTGTTTTTGACACCAGATCTCATTCTTCGAAAATTTATCAATAGTAGATTAAAAATGGTCGTATATACTACCACGCGGCTTTTTTACAATTAGATTTTTTCTCTTTCCGACACCAAATATAGTTTTATATTACTTTCATCTTGTATATTTAAAACTTGTACGTTTAAATTAAAAAAAAAAACACTATTCAGAAATATGAGAATACCATTAATATAATCACGGAACAACTCTGAATTTCCTAAGGTGACAGAGTGGTGGCAATCATATAGAATTATTATTAGTAGCACTTTTTGCCACCTTGGTTCGGATCTAATATGAAGAATCATTAGTACGCTGCTCCAGGAAAGTCTCTCATCATCACATGCGTACTCATCATCCTAGTTGCATCTTCACCACAAGCTTAACAGATGCTGAAGTTTTGTCCCTTCATTTGTTTCCCAGTGATCTGGTTGCTACCAACATAAATGCAATTTTTAATAGGAGGTCCTGACTCGCCTCGCTGCGGAGACATTCCTGGCGCACGTTACTTTTGAATTATTAACGACGGGATAAACTAATCTTATTATTGTACGACGTTATTTCTATTCAAAGAACTGACGAACTATAGGTAATTTGCATCCTAACGAACTAGCTCACTTGAAGACTAAGTAAGTATCTAAGTACCTAGCTAACAGGCTAATTATCTCATGATCTACATAGCTAGCTAAATAACTAAACTAAATAATTAGCTAATATCTAATATATAAATATTTAATTCCACTCTATAACTCTTATGGCATAGCGCGATGTGCTCTTGCGACCGCACGCGCGCGATACTCATGGAGTAGAATATACTGCAATTTTTGCCTCTCAAGGCCCGTCTTCACGATGGAATATGTCACGGTTCTTCGCGTCTTTCTCAGTCGTGCCGATAGGTATCGCATGATCGCGACCTTATCAATCAGTGCTTGCGATCGTGCGACTTCTAGCGAGAAAGACCAAAAAGGCGTGTGATATTCCAGTGTGGCCATAGGGGCTGGAGAGACAAAGTCATAAAAATCGCACTATAGAAGAACGTACTGTGAGGGGCGCACGTGCACGAAGTCGAGCACGCGCATGCGCGGCGGGGTCATGCTGAGGCCGGCCACGCCCACGTCGGCGTCGCCGCGCTGCAGCTCGCCCACCAGCCCCGTCCACGCGCCGCCGCCGCCTTCCACGCCGTACGCGCGCCCCGCCGGCACGTGGAACACGGACCTGCGCGCGCGCCGCAAACGTTGTTTCAAGTTTACATGCACGACGACTACTATTATCAGTAGTCCAGTAAGTATAGTGCAGTGTTGTCAAGGTCGATGCCACGAGCGGCAGTCCGTGGCATGAGTGCCACAACGATATCGCCCCTCCATGCAGTTCATCACTCGCCACCAGAGACAACGCCATCCCTATTGTAAAACGGCGGGGTTACTATTACTCGTAATAGTTCCCTTTCCCGACGCTAGTGGCGCAGAGAAGCTCATGGCAGGCTACGGTGCCACGAGGCGTGCCACAGCCACCAGTAAAAGATCTTGTCACCACTGGTATTGTGCATTGATTCCCAAAGTAGGGGGCGCCCCCCCCCCAGGGAGACTTAGAGACAAGTGAAGGGGTCTCAGGACCCACCGAGCCGTGGTAAAATCGAACATTCCCGAGGACTTGGGGCGCTAGGAAGATGTGAATTTTGTCGGAGTTGCCTTTAGCATTGTGATTTGTGACATAAGATATCTTTCAAGATGAACTCAGCAAAAAAAAAATGCATAACAATGATCATTTTAAATATGGGTTTATTTGCACGCATCCAACATCCTCAGTGTGTGCTATGTAATACTGAGCAATTTGTGCAAGAAAGCGTTTTCAGCAATTGTTGCAATTAAAACAAAGTATCGGAGCAAACTTGACATTCCTAATGATTTACGTTGAGCATTTTCTGATACTCAACCAAGGATATGGAATCTGGTAAAAATACAAGCTCATCCTTCTCACTGATGTTTCGTGACCCCTGTTTAATTTAAATTTCAATTTGTAATAGTTTATTAATTAAACATAAATCGTATTGCATTTTCTTGACCTAACATAAAAAAATGAACATTTCAACAAGAGGTCAAAAACCCCATTATTAACTTGTAAAATTGTAAAGAGAAAAAAAAGTATTGTTACTCAATGTAACACTTGTTTTATACGTTACCAAATAAAAATGTGTAATGGAGACGTGGTAAATTTTGCTATTGATAGATGGGGACGTCGAAAAAAAAGTTTGGGAAGCCCTCGTATAGTGAATTTTTTTCATGGAAGGGATCGGCTTACGCGGCTCGGGGCAGCAACTGATGTCACTTCGGCATTCGCCTCATGTTACTGAGACACACGACGCAAAACTACCAATTAGAGCAGTCCGCCCTTATAATTTTCTCCCGACAGCGACTATACGACTTGGCAATCTAGCTAGTGTCGAAAATAATGAGTTTCTGAATTAGCTCTACCTCGGAAGAATAGAGAGTATACTAATTTAATGAATAGAACACAACGGTCGCAAACAATCTCAATGCTTGAAGGCAGAAGGAAATCGAGGAATATGAAAGGGAGGACGAAGGGGTGGGGAAAGAAGGGGAAAAGAAGAAGAGAAGGGGGAGAAAGAGGAGGGCTAAAGACGAAGGAAAAAGACGAAAAAGAAGAAGAGAGGGAAGCAAGGGAGAAAGATGTTGAGGAATAGGCGATGAGAAATATGGATAAAGGAAAAATAATAAGAGAAAAGGGATTAGAAAGAAATCTGTGAGGAAGGGGAGAAGAAATAAGGGGAGAAGGAAGGAGAGCAGAGAGAAGAAAGAAAGGGATGAGGAAGGAGCGGGGAAAGAAGGGCAGAAGAAAGGAGAGGAGAAAAAAGTGATGAAGGAGAGAAGAAAGAGAATAACGAAGGAGAGGAGAAAGAAGGGGAGAAGGAAGGAGAAGAGAGGGAGCAGAGAAACAAGGGGATGAGGAAGGTGAGGAGAAAGAAGGGGAGGAGGAAGGAGAGGAAGATGGAGAAGAGGAAGGAGAAGAGGATGAAGTTGATGAAGAGAAGGTGAAGAGGGGAAAAGCGAAGAGAAGAGAGGCAAGGGCGAATAGGGCGAGAGCGAAGGAGTGTGGGAAGTAAGAAAGCGGGAAAAGAGTGGAGCAGAAGGTGAGGAGGACGCAGAGTAGGAAGGAGACGAAAAAAGAGGGAGAGAAGGAACGCGCAAGAGTGGAACTCACGTGACGTTGGTGAGGTGCGCGAGCTCGGCCCACAGCTCGCCCAGCTCCCCCTCCGGGACGTCGCTGATGTTCACGGAGCCGGGCTTCCGCTGCAAGCAGTTTTTGCTGCCGTTGCGTGCCTTCAAAGCGACGCAGCGGCTCGCAGAGAGCATGTAATTGCTCACAAAGCGAAACCCGAACGAGCGCTTTCCGGCCGTCCCTTACGTAACGGCGCCGGCTACATTCGGATACGGACTTGTCGATTATCAGTGATAAAATATTTTTTCGCCAAAATAAAATGTATCAGGAAGTTTGCATTAAAATAATACAAACGATGCCCAAAATCTTTAGAAAAACAAATTAATAAAAAACAGTGTACTCATGCGAACTTTGCGCAGTTTATATTCCATTCTTCTGGCCGTGCATGTAGTTTCATATTGAGAACAAACTTCTAATAATCAGACCGTGAACAGTCATAAGCATCATATAGACAGATACAGACATCGGTAATAGTTATTTATGCACCAAGAGAATGTTATAAGTAGGGAACGGATTTTAATGAAATGTCATCTTTAATCTTTTCACTTTAAAACAATGCTATTTAGTATAGAAATTTATTTTATGTTATGACAAAAGGAAATGACCCGTTTTTATTTGTAATTTTTTCATTTTTCGTCGATTTCGACTAACAAGTTATTTTTTAACTTTTTCCTTCATTTTTATTGCATTTTCTCTGATTTTATCAAGTTTAATATCATTTTAATGGTACTTGCTTCAAACAACATTTACGAAATTCAACAAATGCTCACAACACAATTCCTGAGTAGCCTTCTCGATTTTTTCCCTCATGTATTGTGATATCTGCCGTTGTGAGTACTATGTAATCGAAGGTTCCTGTGAGATTATCATCGCCATTTCGCTTCCGCAGATTTCACGATAAATAAAGACAGAGCTTTTTTGCAAAGAACAGTCCACAGCAAAAGTTGGCAAGCTGAGTTCCTTTGAAAAAAAGGAAGAAGCCTCTATTAAATCAGTAATATATCTAATAGTTCAAGTTGTTAATCTGAAGTGGTTTTAATCAAATTTTTTACGTCATTTTCTTTGTTTTTAGGGCATTTTTAAGATATTTTAAGAGAATTTTATTGATCATTTTTGGCGATATTTTAGGTCATCAAAATCCGCCCCTAGTTATGAGAGTTCTAATGATCGAGCAGCGACAAAAAGTCCGAGGCCATTTTCTCTCTCGAGATCATTAGAACCAGTTAACGCCCGTGGTACGCACATGATTTAATTTTTTACCTAATTTTACTTATTTAGATTTACTTACTTACTAATTAACTCGATGTTCAGTTGACTCTGTTTTTCTCATTTCCCTCCCAGAATTTCCTTTCATAGTTATGTCTCATAACTCACCCCATAATAGAACATGTAACATCATTCAACGTTTTCATATTTTTCGCGTAATCACGTTCCCCTCGATCCAGGGAACTTATGCAGTGAATACTAATTTTGATACCTAATAATGCTACAGTATAGACGTACCTACGAGCTACAGTTTCCAAAATATAGCAGTTGGTTCAGAAGGCCCTGATTTTCTAGATTAAGTCACAAAACAACAATTTATAGGGGCTTAGGACGCACCGTTTTCAATTTCAAGTAAAGCAATAGAATACGCAGGAGAGGGGACCGAACCCAGGAGAGGACTTGTATTACAGGCGGCCCGGGCCCAACCGGCCTTAACCAGAGCCAAACGGAATACTACAATATTGTGTTTCCCCAGAGGGCGCTGCTTGGTTTCAATTTGTCGCAAAGACCGGAGGCACTTCAGCCCAGGGCCTTTTAACTCCCATATGACGTGGTGGAGACCATTAGAGTGGCGTCCTCTACAACAGCACCTTCTTACAGGAACTAAAATATGAAACTCGCCAACGATACTTAAAACGTGCGTGGCTGCTGCGTAGATTCGCGAGACGCAAGCAGGCGCGTAATGTTACAAAAGCTAGCATCGATGTTCGCGCTTTCTTCGGCGATATGTTATACGTGTATGTTATGAATAATGGAGCATTTAGAAGACACTTTTTGAATTTATCAGATATCAGCCAATTTTTATGTGCGGAAGTTGGCGAGCCTAACCTGCACTGCTGTACACTGCGACACAAGCGCTTCCTATAGTAGCATCCTCCAGCTTCGTCTCCAGTTTTGATGGAGAGTTGCAAGGCCCTGCTTCAGCCACTCTATGTAGAAAATTCTAACTCGTTTGTTAGGTCATATTTTCTTTTATAACAGATGTTTGAGAAAGCTATTTGACAGTGCAACACTGCGGCCGTACCGTGAGGAAGGCGGCGCGCACGGGGCGGCCGTGGAGGTCAGCGCGCCTGCGCAGTAGCGGCTGGGCCGCCAGCGGGCGCACGAGCAGCGGGGCGGAGGGGCCGCCGCCGAAGGCCTCCAGCAACTCCGGGACTAATGATGGAAAAAAAAGAAATGTTTTTAAAGCATCGATACTCTCAACCAGAATCATCGATATTATAACATTGATGTTTTGCTTTCGACGTTTTCTTCAAATCGATATATTTATTCAGAAACATCGATGTCTTAAAATAAATTTCTCAAGATTTAAATAAAATTTCCAATATCTAATTTTCTGGATCGTTCGCAATTAAGAGCTATTCACATTTATCACTATTGTAGATCCCCAGACGGCACGAAACCGTTTGCTATTCGCAACCTTTCTTCAGCGTTATTACCTTTTTTCATTATTTTTTGTGTGGTCAGATCCTTGAAATGCATTTTGAACATTGTCTACATAGAACTTCCTTTTGAAAATTAAGAATACAGTCAATTTTAAGGCAGAATATCCATTTAACTAATATTGACGTGTTGTGTACCATATTAGAACCAGAAAATTTTACTTCGATATTTTTCATCATATTAAAACATCGATATTTTAAACATCGATGTTTTGTCGATGTTTTCATCGATATCGAAAACCTTTTTTTATCAAAGTATCGATAAAGTGTTTGCACCATCCTTAGCGGGCAGCACTGTCGATAGTGCTTTGACGTTCGAGGTGAACAAACTCCCTGATGAGACCGTAGTCTTCCTCGGCCGGAGTCAGTACTTACTTGGCTATCCGGCAGACGCCGCGTCCTAAGCACAGGTGACAAAGTTTCGGTCGCTACATAGGATACAAAGGTTACAGCACGGCGGCCGAAACGTTGGCACCTGTGCCTTGGACACGGCTTCTTCCAGATAGCCAAGTAAGTACAAACTCCCTGATGTTTTGCAAAAATTTGTCATCACTACCTGGGGCGCCGGCCGCCGCCTCGGAGGTGGCCGTCGGGGGCGGCGGCGGCGGCAGCAGCAGCAGCTCGCAGTCGAGCGGCACGTCGCCGGCCGCCAGCAGCGCCCGCGCGCCGCGCTCCCCGGCGACCGGCAGCAGCCAGCGCGGCCCGCCCGTCCCGCACGCCCGCAGCGCCTGCCACGCCCGCGCCCAAACACACAGCAGATAGGCTAGCAGCGCTACAAAACCACATACAAAATTAAAGGATTATTAAGTTCTCTATTTTCGGATTTTAAGCTTCTGTCGATCTCCCAAAATCGTGGGCGCTAAAGCATAGCTCGACCACTTAGAACAGTGTTGTCAAGGTCGATGCCACGAGAGGCAATCCGTAGCACGAATGCCACGACGTAATCGCCCCTCCATGCAGTTAATTACCCCGCCACCAGAGACAACGCCATCACTATTGTAAAACAGCGGGGTTACTACTACTCGTAATAGTTCCCTTTCCGGAGTTGCGCAGAGAATCTTGTGGCATGCTACGGTGTCACGACGCGAGCCACTGCCACCAGTAGAAGACCTTGACACCACTGACGTAGAAGAAAAAACATCATGGCGTCGCATGTCTCGGAAGGCGTAGCGAAACAATCCCCCACTGCTCCCGTGGGGAAGCTCAGTTGAAATCAATGACCACCTGCAAAGAGAACTGATTTGCTATTGCAACTTAGTTCTAACGCTTCAACACTCTAGGGTTCGGGAGGTTTGTCAAAGCCAGACTGTCTTCTCCCCGCCCACCCAATCGGAGGCGGCGGTGGCTTCTCTAGGCGGGGAAGTTGAATTGAATTGAATTAATGCCTTATTTTACGTGGCGAGGGCCATGAGGCCTACTCTGCCGTCTGACAATGCAAATTTTGCTATGCTCCTTTCACCAACTAGCGGAGAAAGAAGATATTCCTTGGGCGACGAAACAAGCGATTTTGAATTTAGCTCAGAGGCGTCATTTACGCTTGAGGATCTTTTACATGCAGTAAATCTACAAACGTGGGACAGACGACTTTACTTCCCCTCGGGGCGTACGAAGGATTTTTTCGCCCTTACAGATCCATGGCTTCGATCGGGTTTGAACCCGCGAACTTAGGTATAACAGTCCGATACGCTAACCGCTACACCACCGCCGCCACAAAGTTGAGCCTCTAAGAGAGGGAACCTTCCCCTCGGGAAAATAGTGGCTCGGAAATTTTGGGAAAATATGGACTGGAACCCTTTTTCCTAGAGTCTTTAATTAGCCTTCAATATTGGATATGGTTTGGTTGAGTTTGCTTTTGGGGTGCTGTTAGCTATAGATGCCTGGATAATGGGGAAGTAACGCAGGAAGACGATTAACGAAGCGATTCAGTTGCAGACATCTCGACCCTTCGAAATCACAAGCTGTCCACTAACATTGAAATCGTTTCGAGTAAATTGTCAAAGTTTCGTTAACTCGTTATCCAGTCTTCTCTCCATCTACAGCACTGATTTTTTTACCGTAACTATTTGTCCACAGATTCAGCATGTTCTGTAGCCGAAGTCACACAGAATCTTTCCACACTATCGACTTATTTTCTTCGAATTTGTCAATTAGAAGCGTGGCATTCCAAGGAGTCAAATCTAAATTTCGAATGAAAGATGATTTCGAGTAACAGATGAATTGCAGTTAAGGATTAATTCGAGTAGAATGAATTCAAGTTACAGATGAAATCAAATTTCGACGAAAAGATGCTTACCATCATGTTCCTCGAACCGCTCTCATTAGGGAGAAGATCGAAAAATGTATACCAAGGAGGAATAATTTTGTGCCTTGCCGAAATAACGCACACTTGTTTTGCCATTACAATTGGTTAAATTTAGTTCAGCACCGCGGATTGATGGATTAAGGTCTAAGGGCACTTCAACATCCAAGATCATTGGCACCCATGTCAAATTATTGCAAGAACGTGTATGAACTGTGATAGTGCTAAGCAAACACTTCTTAGGAAACTACGTAGGAAAAACAATAATATTTTATATATTGTATTCTCTGCTAGAAAATGAAGGGTATGGCACAAATGGAGGCATGTGAACGTCCAAATCTGGTAAGTAAAGAGCCATCTTAATTTACATTATCCGTCTCTCTCATTAGACTACAAATTCCATTTTTCAGTAGAAAGATGAAGAGCTTACAAAGATATGATTCGTCACGACCAAGGATCTCTCCTAGAGAGATTCTTGGCAAGGTGATGCCTTCAGGTGCTGTTTCTGACCAAACCACAGTGCACGGGAGCATACTCCCCTCTATGATCTTTCCTGCAGGAAGCGCAAGTAGGGGTTGATCGTCACAGCGAAAATACGCCTGATAGATATGGATGAACCATTTTCTTAGAAATTTCACAAATGCACCTTGTTGTCACAAACTCACAGCTCCAAGAAGAATTCCAAATTGACTCCATACAACACCATGTAATTTACCTCTCCACTCAGTTTTATCACTCCATACCTCAAATTCCACACCTAGTCAACTACAGAAATCGGAAAGCTCCTCTTCACAGAACCAGAATCAATAATAGTTGTACATACCAGGTATCCCTAGTCAAATTTTCCGAAATAGATTTTTGAGAGGTATCTGAAGAAGACTTTCCCACTCAAATTAGTTTGAAGTTTAATTATCGGTAAATTAGAATGTAAGCATGCACTGTATGTAAAGTAAATTATGTACTGATCTATGTATGCTCAAAAGAATCAATAAAAAAATGACAGTGACCGATTTTAAGGTGTAAAAGAATTATCTTCTCACATCTAACACAACGAGATAAGAATAGCATAATATAGAATAGCATAAATGCTCCCTGGTTTGTCATCACTAAGACACTTCACAACGATCTTGCAATAGAACCGATTACTTTCTTTATTACGATACTAGCTAATAATTTGTTCAATAATTTTAATCATGTACAAGGAGCAGTCACAAAATAGAAACTGAACAACCCCCAGTCTCCAGCCTAAGAAACAGACTCCCATTTCACATTTTCCTACAATATCTCTCTAACATTAGATAAGGTAAGAATATATCTTGCATTTACCTGTCACTCCTATCGTGTTTCCTTACTAAACCCTGACATCGCTCTCTAACAAAATTTCCTCAAAATAACCTTGGTTGAAGGCATAACCCAATTAAATCATTATCAAGGTGGCGACAAGAAGTTATCCCCTTCACACTTTGCTGATACAAAGTTGCTCTGTGATTCAATTGAAGAGCCTCATGGCTGAACGCTTCTCGTGAGCTTAAAAGCCGACCGGCTCGAGAAAGATGATCACCGCCACCTCTCAAGGAAAAAACATGCACTATATTTACGTGTATTATGACCATAGCTGTTAGCGTGCCCGGAAACGCGAAACAACCAATCAATCGAGCCGCTGAGTTGGTGGAAACGGCCTGGGGTGCGAGTGTACCTGTCGCAGGTGCGCGGCGGCGGCGGGGCGCTGGAGGTCGCCCAGCGCGAGGGCGAGCGCGGGGCCGCGGGCGCAGGGGGCACGGCCCGCGGGCGAGGGCGGGGGCGGGGGCTGGATGGCGGCGGCGGGCCGCCCGCGCCGCGCCAACCGCCCCCACAGCGCGCGCGCCCGCCACGCGGCCTGCAGCGACCCTGCAAGCCACGCACGCGCCCCGTCACCATGCAGCGCTAATCAGGGGCGAATTTGAATGAAATGTCTTTTTTTTCACTTTAGAACAATGCCATTTAGTATAGAAAATATTTTCATGTTATGAAAAAACGAAATTACACCTTTTTATAGGTAACGTTTTGTTTTTTCGTCGATTTCGACTAATAAATCATTTTTTACCTTTTTTTCGTCATTTTTAATGCAGTTTTTGCTAATTTCATCGATTTTAATATCATTTAAATTCATTCAATCGATTTTACAAGATGCAACAAACGTTCGCCAGAGAAATCCTGAGTAGTGTATTGGATTTCTTCGCACAGAAATTGTAATATCAGCCGTTGCGAGTACAATGTAATCTAAGGTTCCTGTGACACCTATTGAACATTGTTGGTTCAGTCGATATCAGGATAAATACATTTGGAGATTTCTGGTAAAGAACAGTCCAAACCAAAAGTTTGCAAGCTGAGTTCACTTGAACGAATATAAGAAGCCTTGATTACATCAGCAATGTATCCAACAGCTTGAGTTGTTCATCCAAACTTGTTTTGATCGCATTTTTGACGTCATTTTTCTTGGGTCTTCGGGCATTTTAAAAACATTTTAGGAGCATTCCACGGTCACGTGTGGGACATTTGTACGCATTTTCTATTTAGTTGTTACCGCATAAAAATTAAGTAAATGGTTATATTTTTCTGAATAACGGGTGAAACAAAGAGCAAACTATGACTTATTTTTTGACATATAGAAAGTTGTTATATCTTTCTAATTTTTTAAGTAAAAGCAAAAAAATATATGGTCACGTGCGGGACAGGTGAATATTACCTCATTAACAAAGAGTTCTATTCAGATAAGATTATCAGCCCATCTGCTGGTGCAGCAAGCGTGTATTATTTTTTTCTGAAATCCTCGTACATAAATCTATAGTTTCAGGTAAATACAACCATGAAAACATCAGTTCCCGGACTTGTATGTTTTTCTTTATAATGGTCACGTGCGGGACACTAAGGGTCACATGCGGGACATTTACTATCCGCTTGCCGAAAAAATTAATCAAATAACCATAAAAACTATAATTTCAGCAAATGTTACCATATTTGCTGAATGGCAAATGCGGTAACAATACGAGGATATAAATGGACACAATACGAGACTGATAAAAACATGATAACATTATGATTGCAGATATTTATTGATAGCATGCTTTTTTGTATATAGTGCATTTTTCTTACATGCGATTACATTTTTTTCACCAATGAGAACATTAAATTTTTTATGCCAGGAACTGCTACTACATTTTTCCAAGGCTTTTCTGAAGCAATTTCAGCAACATCTTTTGCTGATTGAACGTTGTATCCTTTCCCTTGAACCATAATATTCTCTCACTCGACGCTTTACATTGCTTCCAATTCCATCGACGACACTTTTACCATGGGCAGTTGCAAAATACTTCCAAGAAAATTTTCTTTTATATTTTTCAGAAAATATGCGAAGTACCTTCATTGTAAATTTATTTTTAAATTCTTATGATGGCCCATCGATCCATATTATTTCTGACTCTGGCTGATCACTTGCCCGAATGATTTCCTCATACAAAAAATCGATGAACACGAACACTGTTCTTATATTGACGGAACAAATTACGTAGGTTTTGCACTTCCCTTTATAGAAGACTGCCGCAGTAAACAAAAGTACACTTTTGCGTAACCAAAGAGCACGTTGGATTTCATTCTGGTATTCACAACTGAAATTCCTTTTGCCGAATACGTTTTGTGTTAACATGCTTCATCACATCAGGTAGATCAGCTATCTAGTTCATGTAGTTCTCCTAAACTGGTCTCTTTAAAAGAAAGTTGTAACCTACCATCACCGCTTTTTTCCCATACTTTCCAAATCACAATTTGCTCTGGTTGAGTGGGACAAGGCATAAGGTTTCCCATAGGAACACTGATCACAAATGTTCTTCTAATAACAAGTCTAGCTTACTGTCACAGAGTACACTTTCCCAAAAATCATTTGAGTACATAGCTTTAGGAGAAAGTTAAGTAAATTCAGTTTGAAATTTTCGTGAATTTTGCATTGGTCAGCTGGAGTGTCTTTTGGTAACAATACATGTTTTGGACGAAGAGAATAAAATTTTGAAATTGCGGTTTTCTCTTTTGAAAATGAAGAATAGTTCTTTTAAAAACATAGTCAAATAATGTTTTTGCAATTTTTCTCTTTTACCTTCGTTCCAAACTGTTACATCTTTCATTCCTGGTATACAGGTATAAGTAATGTCAGGGCGGGAAAAAAATTGGTAACTGTCATATTTTCATTTTCCTCATGATTGGTTGACTTATCTTTGTGCACTTCTTTAAGCCAATGCGTTTCTCTAAACTTCTTACTACAGCTTTTTGTTTCCGAGGCGATTTTAGGAGAATCCGAGGTATCTTCTAAACGGTTTTGGATAATGTTGTTTCACAGGAATAATGTGTGTTTGGCGAATTTGTTTGGTCATTAAAACCTATTTTGGTATTTAGCTTTTTATTTGCTCTCTGCATTCTCTTCCTATCTATTTCATATCTCCTGAAGTCCTGTTGCTCTTTTTCACACATTGCACTCCTCTTTTTTCCTCTTCAAATCTGAAATTATTTTATTTTCTTCTTTTAGATTGTTTGGATTTTTAGCTTTCTACCTTTCCCTCATCTTGTTCATCTTTCTATCACTAACAGATTTCTTTGGCATTTCCATTTCTGAATTGTAAAATAATATAAAATCAACATATTTAATAGTAAAACGTTTCAATGAAGAGATGTTACGGCGTGCAGTGACAGACGGTCACGTGCGGGACAAAAACATAATTTATTATAATTGCGTCTAATATTAAGAATGTGATTTAAAACTATTTTAACCCAATACTTAGACATTAAGTGAAGAAAAAAATGTATTCACAGATCACTTGCAAAATGTATTTTCTCTGTAAAACAAAACTTAGCCTATTTCGGGTCACGTGCGGGACATTGAAATTGATTAATTTCATTCGGTTAGTTAATTACTTGAAGACATTTTTACAGAGCTGTAAGAATGAAAACATATTCTTATATATACTTACATTGTCTTGGAAAACACAGAACCTTCACAACAATGGTTGTTATGCAAATTACAACCTCTGAAAACAGTATCGTTTCGAGCATGCGAAAAACCGCGAAACAATCTAGCATGAAAGTAGGTGTACCACTCTTGGAATTAGAAAATAGTGAAAAAGTAAAACATTTATGACTAATTTATAGTTTCAGGAAAGGTTTTATACGGTTTTTGGTTGGAAGAAAAAATAAAAGATGTAAGCATAAAAGTTCCTGATTTTCATGGAATGCTCCTTTAGGGCATTTTATTGATCATTTTTGACGATATTTTAGGTCATTAAAATCCGTCCCCTAGTTATTTGTGTATCTAAGGCGTTAAGTAGATGTTTTTGCCCAGAAGGCTTCTGACCCGAGGGGTCGGAAGTCGCTTGAGGGACAAAAACATCTAATAACGTCCGTGCGGCATACAAAACTTTATGGTTTACTAGTTCATTGCTGCATCAAACGAAAATTCGAAAAAATGAACAATTTTTCTTGCGTCTAAATGAAAAATCGCATTGTAATCGTCATTTGTCAATATGATGTCAGATAAACAAAACAGCGTGTGTATCTGAATTCTACGTACAAAATGAAAGAATATTGTGAAGTTCTTGTGGAAATTCTTGCAAAAGCCAACAAAGTTACGGACGGTAAAATCTCAAGAAATATATGAAAATGATTATAGACTATTTGAGAGTTATATAAAAAAGTACAGTGTGAATTGCGCTGATGAAACGGGACTTTTAGGTTATTTGTCTCTCTTGCCAAAAGTTATTTAGAATATTCCATAACATCAAAAAATAACATTTTGAGGATGTTAGCCAATGTGCCTTATACATCTTATTACTAGAGTAGTACTGCTACTCAAGAAGCACATGTCTCTAAAAAAAGATGACACGTACCAGTGAAATATGAGTGACTGTGTGGCAATTATAAATACACGGCAACATTCCGAAATTGCACTTTTTATATCAGTTAAGCAAAATAAGGTTTATAACGAGTTATTTTACTTATTTGACTAGTATACCATTTGTTTACTCTATTTGCTTACATCTTAACTTTAATAAATCGAATATATAAAAATGTTGTACGTGTTGTATTTGTATTAGAGCGGGCCACAAAGAATTCAAAAGGCCCTCGGGCATAAAGAATCAGAAAGGCCCGCAAGAGCAATACCATTACGTGCTTTGTTATAGGTCCGTAAACACAGCAATGAACAGGTAGAACTAATAAAATAAAAACCGCAATTACACAATATACATTTGTCATGTACTGCGTCACAACAGGCCAAATATCCACACTTTATCAAGAAATGGTTCTGATATACTGTTTTCATTTTCATTTCATTTTCATTTTATTTTCATTGGTAATATAAGTTACATAGATCAGTACCTCGTACTTTTATATATGCATTCTTAGCGACTTAAATTAACTTAATACTAACTTAAATCTAAAACTAATTACACAGGGTAAGGGAGCTCATCAAGCACCTAACTTACTTTACGACTCGGACTGAATGTCTAAAACAGCTTGAATATGGAACCTGTTTTTAATTGTAGTTCGGTAATCCGGGATTTGAGCGAGGTTGAAATGGATAGTTGGTCGTTTTGTTTGATGAAAGAGTAGAATTTTCTGGAGATCTTGGTAATGAATGAGATTATCTATGGAATATTTAATTCTTTGTGCAACTAAAGATTTGAAACGAACCATGGGGCTTGAGTTATTGTTCTGAGGTACTTGTTCTGGGGTACTTGTTCTGGGTACTTGTTCTGGATGATTTGGATTTTGTTTAAGTTTGTTCTTGAGGCATTTAGCCAGATGAGGCATGCGTAGGTCATAGTAGGTCGGATAATATGTTCGTAGAGGGCTATTGCGTTGTTTAAAGTTTACTTTTGTGATTAATGAGTGATTTTAGTTGGAGGATCTTTACTTTTGCTTGATACGTTATTGAATTTATATGTTCCTTCCAATGAAGCTTTGTATCAAGATTTAGACCTAGATATTTGATGTTTTGATTGGGTGAAGACCATGGAATTAGTGAATTACTGATTTGGAGGGGGGAGGGGTAAACATTTGTCTGAGAGTGAAGATTTTTGCGTTGGATTTTTCGGCGTTGAGTGTAAGTTTCCATTTTAAGGACCATTCATCAATTTTGTCTAGGTGCCTTTGAATCTTATTTCTTAAGATGTTGCATGAATAACTGGATCCGTAAATTATGGTATCGTCGGCGAATTGCCCAATGTTAGTATTGGGTGCTACTGGGATGTCAGCTAAGTAAAGATTAAAGAGTGTGGGAGATAACGGAGATCCTTGGGGGAGGCCTGCTTGTATTTTTCTGGGGTTTGATGTGACTGATGAATGGTGACTGCAAAAGTTCTGTCCGATGAAAAACTACTTATTGTATTGAGGAGATATACCGGGGTTCCTATAGATTTTAACTTGTGAACGAGGCCAATGTGCCATACTCTGTCGAAGGCTTGAGTTAGATCTAGACATGTGACGATAGTATGCTGTTTTTTCTGGAAAGCTTCCTGGATGAATTCATGAACCCTTAGTAATTGGTGGGAGGTTGAAATGGTGTTGATGAATCTGAATTGATGATGGGGGATATATTTAATGGTATTTGCGTAGTGTTTTAATCTTTTAAGGATAATTTTATCTAGTAATTTAGCTAGTGTGGGTAGAAGACTGATCGGTCTGTAGCTTTCTGGATTATTACAATTTTTGTTTGGTTTGGGAATCGGAATAATGATAGAGAACTTCCAATTTAGTGGATAGTACCCTAATCTGAAAATTGAATTGTATATGTTGTTTATGTAGGCTATAGTGTTTGATGGGAGATTTTTGAGGATGACGTTCGAAATTTTGTCGTGCCCCGGAGCCTTTTTATTGGATAGCAATCTAATTAGGGACTTGATTTCGTCCGGGATGGAGAATTTTATTCTGTGCGGGACATTAAAGTTTGGGGCGAGGGCAGATTGTTTTATAGAGTTGTGATCAAGGTGATCGAGAGCCGAATGTGGTGAGAACGATTGAGAAATTGATCTGCTAAAATTTCGGCTTTATCTAATGGAACATAACTTCTGCCTCAAGGCGTATTTAATTGAGGTATTATTGTTCGCTTTTTTAGAATTCGTTTAGTAAAATGCCAGAATGTATTGTTATGGGTGTTTAACGATTGGATCATTTTATCGCTAAAAAGTGGAGTAATAATTCTGAATGGCTCTTTTTGTTATATTGGTTAATGTATTTATTTCTTTTTTAACTAAGGGACTTTTGGTTTTGATCCATAGTCTTCTAGGTTCTATTCCTTGTATTGCTTACATTTAATATGGATTTCGGTAGATCGTTATGAGGTTTTTTGTATATTACCGGAGGGTTAGCTTTTATTATTGAGCTAATTGTGTTTGAAATTAGGTTCTTGTGATTACCGATAGATCTATTTCTATTTTATTATTTAGAGTTTTGAATTTTAGTGTAGAATTAGACAGTACGTTTTTGAAGGTTTTCCAGTTAATGTGCTTTGTGTTTAAGGTATGTGAGGGTGGGTAACTGATATACTGTAATCACTGTATACTGTAATCTGATATTCTGTATCAATGTAATTAATCGCCATAACGTATTTTAGTAACTGCGAGTTTAGTAACTCTGGGTTTGTGCGTATGTGTGCGGTTTTGTGACTGGCAGTTAGACCACTTCCCGTCCACCAATCGAGACATATGAGGTGTCATTCGACTTCTCTCGGTCTTCTGGTGGGTAACTGGTAATTTGTTTTCGAATCCGGAGAGAAAATTCTAAGAAATTTCTAAAAAAGGGTTTTTGTGTGTTTTAGCGCTGCGATCTTAGTGGGTAGACAGAGAATTAAACCAATGCCACCTAAATATATCTATCTAGGTGGCGTTAGGTTTAACCTCATTGCCCTTTGGTTACTTCTAGTTCACGACACCTTAATTTTCGTCCATGAGGACGCAATACATATTGTTTTTTGTTACAAACATTTTTTAAGAAGTTGTTAAGTACTGGAGAGTATTTATAAAATGAAATAGTCTAATCTCAGCTATATTTTGCAATACAAAATAGGTACCTGTAATGTTCTTTTCACTTTAATATAGATTACTTGTTAATTACCGCAGAGGCCGATGCGATTTCAAATGAATAAATTTAAATTAACATAACAGCCTCTGCCTAAGATGGCCTCAGAGATGTATCCCATGAATCCGTGGACTTGCTATTTTTCAAAATTTAATTTCTGAAAATTTTGACAGATTTAAAAGTATTTATAGTTTTCCAACATATGGCATGTTTGGTATACATATGATGTGTCATAGGTACACCTCGTATTTTAGGACAAATGCCTATTTATTTCCTTTAAGAGGTGGTGGAAAATAATTGCAGATGTTCATGAATCATGAAAAAATAGATCTACTGAAAGCATCTAATAGTAGTACCTAAAATAGTCCTAAAACGGATGTCTATTTTAATATTTTTGCCTAAAACAAGTAACTTTTATAAATAATCATATTTTAATTACTTTTGAATGTGTTTACCGAAACGAAAGTATTTTCCCTAAACTGAATATTCCCTCATCGAATAAGCAGTCGACTACGTGCCGAAATCTCTCATCCAACACATCGAAAATAAGGAGTTCCCCAAGTCAATACAAAATTAAGCAATTCCACCCGTTTCCAGTGCTGCTGCGCTGTTGATAGGTTGAGAATTAAAAGAGTGAAAGAATGAATGCAATAAAAATAAATGCAAGTGAATAAGATAATATGCTTGCAGTCACTCGTATATATAAAAATACTCGACTTTCCTGAAAAATAAATAGTGCCTAATTTAATTTTTTTGTGATCAGTTTCAGGTGCCAGAAACATAACTTTTCATATCTAATGATTTTTTTAAATGCCTGATTTAATCATTTTGTTACCTATCTGAGCCTAAAACGACACTTTTCCTGCCTATTTTTATAATTTTGTTAGCTATTTTAGATGCCTAAATTATGTCATTTTTGTGCCTAAAATTCCGAGGTCTTGTCATATGTATGCCCGATGAATGAATTGTATTTCATTAAATGACATCCTCTTTTTAATGGTATACTTAATATTAGAATACGAATTCTAAGATGTATGAAAAAACGAAATGTAATCTGAGTGGCCAGGGTCTCCAAAATATACTTTGGAATTGATTAAAAACTTGGTAAAGCATTGTCTCAAATAAAATTAAACTTAAATTGTATTTTCACTATGTTATCCAATCATGTATTAAATATAGTATAACATGTATATTTGCAGTCGCTAATAACCTTGTCGTAGATGCGACTTTAAATAAAATACATTTTCAAAAAATTAAACTTTAATAAACTAAATACTTCACCGGCCAAACACTGATCTCAAATATATAGTCGATAGACTGCAAATGTAGAAGTTAAAGTTCTTTAAGGAATTTTGCTTAGTATTAATCCTCACTTTTGTTTATATTGTCGTATGGTTATGCACTGAGTTCTATGTGAGTTGTGTAAATGCAATATATCGAATATGGTTGACATTTCGTACGCATATCGTTGCATAATAATAGTATTATTATACATTATTGTACTCCTTATTTGGAAATTATATATCCAACTATACGCGTGTGCATGAGCATTTACAAGTGCTACTAAATGTAATGTCAGATGTTCAATTATCACATTACCTTTCGGCAGAGGAACCAATAACACACAACTGGGACCAAACCTGTTTTCAGCCCTCCAAAGTAAGTCATCTGCAAGGGTGTTGTTGGCGGAACACCTTACTGTTGCCAGACTTATTCCAAATATAATTATGAAATACCCAATTACCGACATTATTACGAAGAGTAAATTACTTCCTCCAGAGAATAAATTTGCACGTGCTGAACTTTTGAAAACAAATATTTCTAATATATAATTTCTTGTAATGTGGAAGTAGTGAAACAAATACGAGCGCTGAATCTAAAGTCATTGATTGAAAATTCACAAAGAATTGCGGCAATATGCATTCTGTACGAATAAAATGTTGATGTTTGTAGCCTCAAGTATTTTTGAGAGTTGTTTCTAAAACATTTAAAGCGCACAGCAATAGTATATAATACGATTGGTCAGTTCCATGATACTGAAACGCAACTGGGCTAATAATGAAGAGACAGTTCCATTTACGTACGACTTTATCTGCCCTCATCTCGTACATCAGTGCATGAACGAAGTATCCAAATTCAATACGCAATGTAACTATCGCGTGTCAGAATTTGACATGGTAAAATATATTGTTTATTATAGCAGAAAGCAATAGGAATATTACTATCTGAAGCCAACGAACTCATTCTTGTCCCAGATTTAATCTCGTGAGAAAGCATTTGCTAGCGACAATAGCGCAATTTCCGCAGAATCACACCCTCGCGACACCGATGATAAACAGAATCCCATAACTCAAAAGTGGACAAGGGTTTGGGCTGTCAACCCATTGGCGTAATAATAGATCACAGTGCAATCCATGAACCTGTCTCCCCGTACAATTTATGAGATTGGGATCTGGGCAGGTGCTTCCAAGTGACGTGTTTGAGTCTGAAATCGACAAGCGAACATACAGTGCGGCGTAAAAGGCTATTGAAAATCTAAGAACACTAATGTCTGATACGTATGGCTCCGCCAGTTGTCACGATTACAAATGTGGAATATGATTTTTTTTCAAAACCCGATAAATGCAAAAGAAATATAATACAGGTTATACGTCGTTTATGCTTCTTTTGACCCGTTTCATCATTCCCCAAATTGGGTTTTATCAAAAAACGACAAATTCTGTAGTAAACTTGAGCTTTAAGCATTCAAAATTACACAATTGTACCAAAAACAGATATAAATTCATTTTCAACATTCGTTTTTTTTAAGACTCCTCCCATTAAGCAACCACCCCTTAAAAAATACCACTTTTTCATGAAACCAACCGTTACTGTAGTATTCAGGGAATTTGTTATTGATTTACCATCTATCACAAAGTTGTTTTTTAATACCTCTTGAAAGTCATTCACTACATTTCATTAAACATGAACACTTCAATAGAATGATTAAAGTGGATGCTGAAATTATTTCCATTATTGTCAATGGTGTTTTTTCTACACAATTTCCAAATAATTTTGTTCATTAGTATCAATGTTACTTCATTCAACTATTTACGTCACACCAGTAATTGAAGTCCAGTCATTGGAAAACATTTCCATTAAATTTAATTTATTTCTTTTCATGGTGTTTCATTTTTTATAATTACATGTGTATTGATTTTGTGTCAAAAATACCTTCTTTAATTGTAACATACAATGAATATATTTCATTTTAATGTACCTAAAACTGGCACCGCCAATAACGAAACAAAGTTGAAAAGATAATTCACCAAATACAAAGCATATTCCAAAATACGTTATCATCAAATAGGATTCAATTACCATCAAACAGTTTCTAAAGGTGCAAAATAATTTATAATTCTAAGGTAAAGTAATTACAACTTTAAATTACTTTTACACTTGTTTCTAAATATTAATGTAATTATAATAAATAACTTGCAAATTTCTTTGTAGACAACATTGAAAGTGTATATTTTATTATTTATTCATCATTTAGTACACTTTAGGACTTTACATTTGTATATTTGATGCATTAGTAAATCTAAGTATTTAACAGATATAAATTTATTTATTTATTTATTTACGTCAAAAACAGTTTAAAACTGTGTGTAACGAGCTGTGGGGAGAAGTGAAATTGAACTATGGGGAGAAGAAAAATTACAAGAAATTTTGTTGTACATCTAAAATTGCGTATTCTTTCAAAAGCATTTAGTTCCTTAACAAATTACAATAAACTAAAGTATTTACCATTAGGTTAGTTCAAGTAAACTCAGAGATTCACTTTTTGCAATCACAATTAGAAACTAAAATTGAGTTTGTGAAAATATACCAATGCGCACTCTCTATTTATTGACAATACTCAGCACAGAATGGAGATAAAGCGCTTGGAAAAATAAATGTATTCACACAGCTGAAGAGAAGTTAAAATAAATTCATAATTGGGTTATGTTAGATTACGAATTTGGAAAAAGTTTCTCAAAGCAAACACAAAACACGATTATGATCACACGATCACGATGACACGATCATGATTGATTGCATTCATACTTAGCGCATGCACACAGTTCATTTCTAACAGTTGAAGCAACATACACACATTTGTGTTGCGCAAATATAATTTTCTTCCAATTTTGTCAGTAGAGAATCCCAATTTCATTCGCCGTTGCTTTGCATTACGCGGGCTTTTATGCCATTCTAGTGGAGAGTCTTTACTGAAGAGCGTCAAACACTATAATCGATACACGGATATCAAATCTCTTAAGAAATACGCAGTTTTTTATGAATATTAATTACTCGTAGTATATCCAATAAACTGAAAACGTAATATCATATACAAGAGTACCACAGTCTAATAAGACTGTGAGAGTACTGTGATATGAACTTTCAGAAAACTGCTTGGCAGACAATATTGGTTGTGTAATGTATTCGTAAATACGCACTAATGGAATGCAGGTTTCCCTTAAGACATCTAAAAAGCTTTCAATCGTATCTTAAATTACATGTTTTTCTGAGTAGCTTAAACATTTCATTGGTTGGTTAAAGCTACGCAGCTATTAAAAATCACAAAAAATGGCTTTGTTAAAATATCAAGGAAACATTTAAAAGTCGTAAAACAATATTTTACATCAGCAAGCTACTACAACAACAGTTTACATCTTAAAGGCCACTTTTGGTCCTTTGCTCATATGCGAACTCCAAATGATGTGATAGAGTTGTATCGGAAAAAAATATTCTGAAACAATGTGAATGACACAAGTCACGATAACAGAGATACAAGTTTCGAATTCTTGGTAATAGAGGCAAGTCTAATAATGACACCCTATGTTGATAAACAGCGAACAAGTGCGTAGTACATCGATTTACCATTATGAAAATAAATCGTTGGCAGCATACTACTCTGCTTCCCCTATTGTTGTCTTAAAACGAATATAAAAATTAGAAAGACGTAGAAGAAAGCTAATTTAGTGAGAACATTTTTTAAAATTTATATTATTACGAGACAATGAGAGATACTAAAACGTGTATCTCATTACAACTAAGTAAGCAATGTGTATGCGTAAGTAAATTGATAATTTATGTAGAAGGCCAAGATACTTCGACCTTTCACTTAAGTAGTTACTTTCTCCAAAACTTCACATGGACTTCATAGACGTACAATCGTGATCTGATCGTACTGATCGTACAATCGTACTGATCGTGAAAATGAAAAATAATGTTTAATGTAACAAAACAAAGATATATAATGAATTAGTTTACGTTTGCATTGTATACATTTTTAAAAAATATTTAATACGCCTGTAACAAGTAATGTACTTCAGCTTCCGGGTCAATGACCCCCAACTCGATCAGGTTTTTGTCCAGTTTCCCTGATCCATTGAGCAAATGCTGAGATGGCCCCTTGTTTTGCTTCTGGACGTAAATGTAGCTTCACTGTGCGCACGTTTTGTTGAGCACTCCTTTTGCTTGTAGTTCATTTACAGTTGAAATTGATTTTCTATAACTCGGGAAAAAACATTTTTCAAATATTTTTATTTTTATAAAATAATTATTTTCTAAATTCATTTTTTTCGTTTTTTTTAATTTTTTATTTTTTTTATTCTGGCCCTCAAGAAAATATGCGCAGATAAATTTGTTTCCCCACACGTCATATACAGTTTTTACTGTTTTTTGACAAATAAATAAATAAACAATCCTAGCGCGTACAATCCTAACTCAAACACAAATAAAACATGTTTCTTGTTGGTTAAAGCTGCGCAGCTATAAAAAAATCACAAAAACTGGCTTTGTTAAAATATTAAGGAAACATTTAATAGTGGTAAAACAGTAGTTTACCACTGCAACAAGCTACTACAACACAATTTACCACTACATCAAGCTATTACAACAAGGGTTTACAGCTTAAAGCGTGGCACGTATGGTCCCGCGGCCCACGGCTTGCTGCTCGGCAAGAGGCTTTGAAGTTGAGAACTGTTGTAATACGCACACAATGCAACCTAACACATCGAAAACTCCCAAGTGCAACCCCGCAGCTCCTTTTCACGGCAGCCAGCGGTGTCGGGCGAGTGGAGAGGGCGGGGGCGGAGGCGAGGGCCCCGCGGAGCGGAGCTGCCCGGGCTGGGACGTAGTTGATGTCCGCCGCTGCGCACCGCCACCGCCGCCCGCGAACGCAGCCGCTGCTCGCTCACGTGGCAGCTGCGCAGGCCCACCACATTGCTGTTTATTTCAAAACACTCTTGGATATTCGTTGATTATTTAGTGATTCGGACGCGTCAACTACTTTGGTCATCGGTCCCGTAAGTGTAGTGTGTTAGGTCCCGGGAAGCCGAATGTAAGATCAGGCGCTGATCTACACGTCAGATTGCGGGGTTTCCCTCTAAGTATTTCCCCAGGAGGGCATCACCCTACCGGGAGAAGCTCTACGGTCTCTGACCAGAAGGTCCGAGGATTCGAATTCCGACGGTGGAGGATTTTTGGTGACTTACGTCAGCCGCTGACTTGAGAATTCTAACGGCCGGCTGCACTGGTCGGTAGTTTTCTGTGGTTTCTCCCATGAATTCTACGGCAATCCCGAATCAACACCCTAACAAATGGGCTACTGCGCACGATCTTTCCATCCTTTACTTTACATCCCTTACACTCGCATACTTACTTGCGTACCAGTACCGCATATGTCGGGAGTTTAGAGCTTGTCCCGTCTGGGTCGGTGCCCCGGTGGAGGAGGTTCCTGGATGGGGAAAACCCCGCGAGCTGATGTGCAGTTCGACGCCAGATTACACGTTCCAACTGAGAGTAACAGCGCCACCACCCGAGATGCAACATGCACTGCACTCACGGGACAGAACACGGGAATGACAGCCATTGACACGCTCGGAAATGTGAATGAAACAAACAAGCTCTATGCTCCCGATTGGTCTTCCAACATACTAGGAAAGGTGACTCCCGGCATCAAGGTCGTGTGGTTGGAGTCCCGACGGTGGCAGGATTTTAAACTGACTACACAGCTACGTCGAGTTCAGACGCTGTTTGGAGGAGAATCGAAGCGGCTGTTGTGATCGATAGTTTTCCGTGTTTTCTCTGATCAACACCACGTGAATGCCGAAGCAGTACCCAAGCAAATGGGCCACGATCCGCGCGCGATTTTTCCCTCCTCTTCCTTGTCTCATATTCACCCCTGCCTACTCACTACATTCGCATGCACTATACTACCATGCATGTCGGGAGACCAGTCGGGAGCTTAGAGCTTATCCCGGCTGGGGCGCTTTTCGGCAAAAGAAGTTCAGCGCCACCTCCCGCGATACAAACATACACTACACTCACGGGATTAATACACTTCATAGTTGACGCGCCTGGAATCACCAATAAATCCATCTCCCGACATACACTTGACTCCTGCTATAATGAAATCGAATATAGTGAACACTCTCAGTTAACTTAAGTCTCTGATCCCATTTCACTTACAATGCAAATAAGCATAAGACGATTTGGTTATAGTGAACCTAAACCTCGTTTATGGTGAACCTCGGTTTTAGGAAATACGACCTGGAAATTTTAATTCCCTTCTGGAAAATAATATATTGCCTCAGTGTCATAAATTCCAACACTAGGCAGCTTCAAAAAAAATATCGGCGAAAGGTCATATTACGGAACAGTGGGACTTACAATAGTGCAAGAGGCCTTGGAGAGGTGTGAAGACTGAATTACGATACTTAGCGACAGTGGACAATGCAGAAACAACTATGGGAAGACCACGAGCTCTGGGGAAGGATCTAGAGAAATTACTAATGTACGAAGAAAACTATTGAAAATTATTGATTTTTTAAGGACAAATAAAGATATTGAAATTTTCAGTTAGGGCCGTAATGTATCTCTAATAAATTCAATCATTGTGCAGAAATCCCGTTTAATTCTGCCATCATCGGAGGTAGTGAACCTCTGTTGTAGTAAATCAAAAATATTAGTCCTCAGATGTTCGTAGTAGAGTCGACTGTATGTAGTAGAGCAGTGCACGTGTGTATGTACCTGCGACGGGGAGCGGCGGCGCAGCGCGGGCGGGGGCGGGGGCGGGGGCGGGGGGCGGCGTCGGCGCCCGAGCCGCCGCGCCGCCAGCTCCGCGGCGCCCACGAGCAGCGCCAGCCCGCCGCCCGAGCTGAGCAGCCACAGCAGCGGCACCACGTCCTCCAGGTACACGTGCACGAACGGCTCCTCCGCCGGGGTGGCGATGCGCCAGATCTTGCGGTACTGCAGCCGCAGCACCCCCGACCGGCGCAGCGTCTGGATCCTGCGGTTCCACACACACCACCCGTTGGGGATAGCGGCTGATGCAACTAGTTAATCATATTAAGCTTTAATTATATTTCTTTGGACAGACTTTTTAACACAGTCTTGTGTATTTAGTTGATCAAAAGGTTAATAAAAGGACATCTATTCTAAATTTGTAATTTTATTTCTCTCCACGTTTCGAGGAGCACGTTTGCTCTTCTTCAGGAGTCTGACTAAATACAGAAATACTTATATGTTTAGTTACAATTGATGTAATAATACAATTTGTGGTAAATTTAATAATTGTGTGCCAGATGCAAACGAACTCACCTTAACCGTTGATTCTTAAATTCGTTGGTAATTTTTAATAACCAACGTGTCAAATAAATGCAATTAAAATCCAAAAACAGTCAGAAGATATTGGAATGTTAAGCTTTGTTGCACAAGGAAATATTTTCAAAATGTTAGGATCGATGTGTACAATTGCAATAAAGCAACATAAACGATTTTGTTTGTTTAACAGCGTTTCTTGTATAATTCCCAACGTCAGGAGTGATGTGTTCGATTGGAATATATGGTGCTTGTTTAATAGCATTTCTTGTATAATACCATATGCTATTTTTGTATAACAGTATCATAAAATTACAAATGAATCACAGTTAATTTTGGTAAAACGTTTCTAAGTAAACTTTTGTAGTTCGCAATATCGACGTAACGTGAAGTGAGGCGTTTATATGTGTGAGAAATGTGGTGGTCCACTATGCGGTTTACCGCCAACAGCTCTAAATCCACTCGCAGTGATTCGCTGTGTATGAAATGACAACATTATTCGTATAAAAACGGATAAAACGTCACAATGTGGGCCGAAAAAGACATTTTATAAACTATTTCTGCACAAGAAAATGGTTATTTGTAACGTCAGTATGCAGAAAAACTTTTTATTACACAATTTTCTTACACAGTGGAATATCGCAATACAATTGTGGCCAGCTAAAATGACCAGATGACCGTAGATTCCGCCTACATTGAATCGCCGTCGCCAGGCTTTGTATTCTAGAGGGCATTGATTGAAGCCATTCATATGGATTGTGCTCTGTTTACTATTGTTGCTAGCGATTCGCATATTGCGGTTTGCTATTTTTCATATCTCTGCATTTAGTAATTTCGTCATATGTTTTAATTTATTTCTACGCGTCATTGAAAAATGATGGACAGTCCAACTACATCTGGGACTTTTCTTAGTATTTTGTCTTTAAGGTTAAAGTGACTTCAAACGAATTATTTTCAAAGTTCAAGTTCTCTTCAAATTCTTCAAAGTTCGAGTTCTCTTCAAACGGGAATTCTAAATTTATTTTGTGGATTGTGGAAGGAAACAATGGAAGAAGGGGTACTGTTACTCAGAGGAACAAGTATTGTCAATCACACGTCTCTGACATTACGAATGGCAAAATTATTACACGTAAGATTTTTTCTAAATAATATCTTATAAAACTGACAGGTATAATTTTCATAATTAAAATAGTTATTGGTGTATTTTTGTCTATAACTATTAATTATCATTAGTAATGGATTAATAGTAATAAATAAAATTTTCTTTTTTCAACTTCCCGTATGTTTACAGGAGGGTGTGAAGTCTGAAACAATTATAAACAAACAGAAAAAGCATGAAGCTCTGGTCACACCTAAAAGACTCCTAAAAGGACTCATCCAGTTTCTATATTGACAATTTTACGAAAGATGGAATTTCCAATAAAATGTATTGTAATTTGTGTGCAGAATCTTTTAGAATTTTTAATTACTTTGTTATTTTAGAATTTTATTGATCGATACAATGATCAATTAATGTTGTAGTATTTTATGTGAAGTACCATGAATTATATTTTATGTAGATCTTAGTATTTCTGTAAGAAACCTGTTCTTCAAAGATTGTGAGTGATGATACATTAAATTTTCAAGACTCTCAAACCTCCTTGGAGCATATAGTAAAAAACATAGGTTTTATTTGTGGGAAGGAAGACAGTTATGCCCATGTGAATAAGAGTGAAACAATAATTTTTAAAAGAGAGTTCTTCCTAAGGAATTATATTAGGAACCCAAAGAAACACCATCACACCAAATATTGTAGTTTTTTTAATGCAACATGGGTATATTTATGAAAGATAATTTCTTATACTTTTTCTGGAACATTAATATTGTTTCAGTTTTTTGTAGCGTATTTGTAACCGTTTGCTGATTACATTATCAACATTACTTGTAACTTGATTTTGGGCAAGTGGCACCACATTTCTCTCCCCAAAACCCACATGCATTTCGAAATTTTCTTTGACATAATGAACTAATTTTAATAGTGTCTTACATTGTCTTACTTTGAGCTTTTTCACAATCCCCATCAGCACTACAAGAGTGTGTGTTTAATTAGGGTAATAAATATATTAATCTATTACTGCTTGAATGCCTTTTGGGAATAATTTGGGATGCATTTGTAAAACTGGAGTATGTAGAGCGTTTGGAAAACTGGAGTACACTGGAAACTAGAGTATAATATGATCATCCTAATTTTGAATTATTTAGCAAGTTAATGAGAGAGTTTACTGTGAAATAACTGCATAATCAGGGAGTAGTGTATGTATTGTAGTCACAATAACACAGATAGTACAAAAGTGCAATATCGTAGTGCAACTTTATACACTATTTACTGTGTCATTTATATTGTCAGTGTAGTACATTCCTGTTTCAATAAATAGCTTTTAAAAAATCAAAAAGTATTTATTACCATAACTATCCCTGTAACATGTATCACACCCCGTTTTAATAGAGAAGAAATAGGTATAAGTTTGTCACTGGTTAGAACAGTCAATTTACTGAAGACTACATATATTTTTTAAAGCATCACTAACTTTCGAAAGATAATTAAATCAAGCAGCTAAATAAAATGGATGCATTGTATTAATATTAATATCACTGGACTGTTGGAAACAACTAATTAGGTCACAAATGTATATGTAAATTAATAATCTTAAATAATTGTGGTATTTATTTTTTCAACATAAATCTTTACTAATAGATAAATCATGAATAAATTGATTACACTGCCATCTCAAAATCATTATTAACACAAGCACGGTGTAAGAGATATAGGTGTGTGCACTCCCAGTCTAAAACTGAAGCTAATGTGAGGCTAGTTATCACAGCTCTCTCTATATAAGCGCTGCAACGACTTGGGCATTTTATTGGGACAAGATGGCTTCTATTGATAGCACGGTGCACTTGACTGATCTCTTCGTAGTAAAACCTTTATTCCGGAGTATGAAGTAAATTTAGAAGTTTACAAAGTGATCCCGATACATTTACAGTAGCGATTCCCCAATTATGTGAATTCAGTGACGGTTATAGCTTTGTTGCAACGAAAACATCAGAAAATACTAAGTGCGCGAAACGCCATCAATGCCCAATCCGATCGTGCGCACCGTACGGATAAGCGAGGAACTAGCCTCAAACTAGCTTCAAAAATTTTGCCCAAAAGGCGGCTAGTTGACACACCTGTATATCTTACACCGTGACACAAGTCAGCATATAACTTTTCGCTCAGCACCGCAGATATTTTTTAATTTTATGTTTTTCATTTCCTCTTGGCGCACTTTAAGAACACTCACGCTTGAACTTGTTGATGATGATAATTCTTATTTAGTTTAATTGTTCACAGAGTTAATATTCGTTTCTGGATGAAAATCTATTTTAATTTTACCGAAAAATGAGACATATATTATTGTACTGTGAACTCTTCAGTCTCGCAATAAGTGAATGACAACAAAGGAAACAAAAGCGAGAGAGTTGATCGGAATGAATGTTTCATAAGTTGGCTATTCCGACAGGAAATCATTTAGCTGCCACATTGCGAATCTAGTGCGGCGTAATACACGACCTAGACTATACAAGAGCGTTTTTAAAATAACCATTCCCTAGCGACCGTACCAGCGGCTTTATTCACTGAGAGGTAAGCACCTCTGAAGTGCTCATTTAAATTTTTAGTTTTCGTAAATAGAATGTTGGGAAAGGCTGGATGTACAGAATTGGCAAAATCTAAATTTAAGTAAAGACATACATAAACTTGAACTTGTTGAGGGAGGCGGAAATACACACACGTCGTTGAAGAGGAAAGCGTAGGGGCTGTGCTTGTAAATGGCCCTGAAGTGGTTGAGCGCGAAGCAATACTGACACGTAAATGAACAGCAAGGCTTAGGAAAATAATTCTGAAACGTCTAACCCAATTCTTAAGAGACACAAAAACCATCCCCCGCGAACAATTTGGATTCACCAAAAATATATCAACTCAGCATCAGTTACTAAGAATCACAGAACACTTATACTCTTCATTCCAGAAAAAATTTCATACAATAGGCATTTTTATTGACATAACCCAAGCTTTCGACAGAACATGGCATCAGGCGCTACTATACAAAATCAAAAAATAGGAACCCCTCATTACATCACCTCAATTATCCGCAGTTTTCTATCCAACAGAACATTTTCAGTTAATGTCAATAACCATCACTCAAACCCAAGGCAAATAAATGCAGGCCTCCCCCAAGGATCACCATTATCTCCCATACTCTTCAATATCTATGTAGCAGACTTACCAACACTAAATTCAATAAAAATCTCTCAATTTGCCGACGACACGGCACTATTTTCTTCAGGACGTGATTTACACGAAATACGTAACAAAATGCAATTATATCTTAATCTAATCGATAGCTGGGCCACTAAACTGAAAATCCAACTGAACCCATCAAAAACCGCTGCTAAAATATTCACCCTCAGACCGTACTCTCCACCCACTCCTCTGACACTAAATAATGAAACAATAATCTGGCATCCACAAAATAGCACAATTAAATATCTTGGATTGCACATAGACACGAAACTCAACTGGAAAAAAACACATACAAAATAAAGTTAATCAAGCAAAAGTAAAACTACTACAATTAAAACCAATCATCAATAGAAATTCCTCACTGCCATATAACACAGCCATTATAATATATAAAACCATCTTAAGACCCCTCCTTTTATACGCATGTCCCATCTGGATCAACGCCGCAAAAACCAATATCCACAGAATTCAAATCTTCCAAAACCAGGTCCTCAGAATAATCACTAACGCCACTTGGTTTGTCACCAACGATCAACTACATAAAGAATTATCCATAGAACCCATAGCCAACCATATTAACTACCTCTCCACTAATTTCTACTACACCATCCCACAAATCCCCACCCTAAAATCTCTCAACCTCGGCCGTAACCCAACCCGAATTAAAAATAAATACCCATTCCACATTTTCCTACAAAAATTCGCCGAAATTGACAGTTAAGAGGTACCAATGATGGTTTCCTCACCTATGTATTAGATTAAGTTTAGTATGTAAGTTAGTTATAAGCAACAAAAACATATGTATAGTGTAAGTTCCACTGAACTATGTAATACTCAACAAGAACATTTTAATAAAAAAAAGCAAGGCTTAGGGACTGTTCTTTGACAGCACCATGGCGTTGATGAGCGGTAAGGCAGTACTCACACGTCGTTAAAGAGGAATGCTTAGGGGCTGCTCTTGGGCAGCACCATGACTTTTTGAACGGTAAGGCAGTACTCACACGTCGTTAAAGAGGAATGCGTAAGGGCTGCTCTTGGGCAGAGGAATGCGTAGGTGCTTCTCTTGGGCAGCACCATGACTTTTTGGGCGGTAAGGCAGTACTCACACGTCGTTAAAGAGGAATGCGTAGGGGCTGCTCTTGGGCTGCACCATGACCTTTTGAACGGTAAGGCAGTACTCACACGTCGTTAAAGAGGAATGCGTAGGGGCTGCTCTTGGGCAGCACCATGGCGTTGTTGAGCGGGAAGGAGGAGCCGTGCAGCAGCGACAGTGGGCAGGGGGCAAGCTCGCGCGTGATGTCCTCGTTGCCCATGAAGGCGTCGCGGTGCGAGCACATGTGCTCCACGGCCTCCTCGTCGGTCATTGGCAGTTTGTCGGCGTGCGGCTTCAGGTGCAGCTTGTACGCCAGGCGCATCACGTCGTCTTGAGCACTCTGCAACAACCCACGGGGACTTCTTGGTGTGGTAAATTAGCTGATTGCTTCTTGGTACGGTATCTGTGCTGGAACAAGAGCGGATTGACTTATAGGAAAAATAGACTTACCTGGAACCGTGCGCCTCGGAACAAAATCATAAATATCTGGGGGAAAAGATTTTCACCTCGGCACACCAGGATATTGTTCACATATTGTTTGTCAGGTACAATTATATTTTGTGGCAATTGTAAATTTGGAGGGTTTTGTTTGTATTAGAGACATTTGCCACATTGTTATTATTAGTATGAGAGACATTTGCCCCCATATAATTCAAATCTAAAAATAATATCTGTGAAAATATTATAGCTCTCTTGCAGTGTTGAGCTGCTACTTCACGGACCAAGCACTTGAAGAAATTATTCGTGTAATTGAATCGAGAATTAATAATAATAATAATAATAATAATAATAATAATAATAATAATAATAAAATGTCTTTATTTCTGGCGAGGCTCAGGCCATAAGGCCTGCTCTTCCGCCTAACCACTAAAATATTTACATTTACAATAAGTACAATTGAGGAGTTCGGGTGGAAACAATGATAGCTGACATTTCACGTTAATTATGAAAGTGCAATGATCGTATTACGCAATAGAAATTTACTGCACACAACTAATGAAACAAAATATGAATATATTTTCGTTGGTATTTTTAGGACTCTAAAACTAACATGTCCATGAGAGCCCATGTTTCTCACTTTCAAGAAGGATGTGGAATGTTAATAATTTTACTTTCGCAAAATGTCAGAAATTATTACCTACACCCGAATGCCTCAATTGTTGACAAATTTCAAGAAGAAAGGAGGGCAGATTTTACATGTAATCTGGGATGCAAGACTAGGGACCATCCCGGCATACGCCTTAAGCGATTGAGTAAACCCAGGAAAACCTCAATCAGGATGGCGGCTTAGGGTCGTAACACAAGAAAAAATCAGTGTGAAAAAATGGAAAGATTAAAGGAAAAGGGTAAATGACAAAAGGAAAGTAGAGTGCGTTAGAGGGAGTTAAAGGGTAAAGGCAAAAGAGAAGCAGAGAGAGAAAGAGAGAGGGAGTTAGAGTTGATTATGAGATTAAGGAGAGTGGGAAGGGGGAACGATGATAATATTATTACAAAGTTTTTCGCATACATAAATGTTTTCTAGATGACACCGAAAATGGCTGATGGCTAGAAGATAATCTGTAACAGAAGAAGAAACGGAAACAGAAAGCAGGCGGATGTACAAGAAAAAATACTACATACCAAGAAAGATCATACAATACAAAGACTGAAAATGCGTTAAAAACTTATTATATATTACTATATATATATAGAATTAATAGCAATTGTCTACCTTTAATAGTTGAATATTTGATATTACAATTTTGATGTGTTTTTTGCTTGGATACAGAATTTGTTAATATTGAGTTTTGAAGGCTATGAAAGTAATTGTATAATCATTAAGTATTTGAGACCATATGCGAGTATGCAATGTAGAGTGTTGTGCTTAATTTGCAACTTAGTGGAGTATTATATTGTTGGGTTGGCTCAACTCATAGTAGCATTTAATTACAGGGCTTCCCTTTATAAATATCATTTCGTACATACTACAAATTGTATTCAGGTTATTCCAGACGGTTTATCAGCATACTAAAATCACTGAGTGCACAATGATTGGGTGCTCTAGCAAAAATACTGGTGCATTTTTAACTGGTCTGTTATGCCAATTAGAGTGGGTACAATAAGGAAGATCATGTTTCTCAACTTAGATTTAAAATGCAACTTCTACCTAAGTCGCAAAGATGACTTCAATTATTTCATCCTTTAATGTCACCAACACTTCATCAGTATTCCCACAATTCACTTAGAGTGACTTGTAGTACGAATTAGAATGACCTGTTGTATCAAGTAAAGAGACCTGAGTGCCAATTAGAGTGACCTAAGTGCCAATTGAAGTGGCCAAGTGCCCATTGGAGTGAACTGAGTGCCAATTTTTATTTTACTTTCGTGCATATGAAGTATCTTCGGTAACTTTTATAGATTCCTTGGTATACTAGTGCCCTTGTATAGCCACAGACAAAATTCACGTTGGCAAATTGTCAGATCGATCTTCGAATTTGATTGAATTCAAAAAATGTTTTTCAAATTTCCACACGAACATTCTATTCCTGGCAACCGTACTTATTGTATATTCTTAGATATTTATTAGTTCAAATTCCCTCCGCCAACATGGTGCAGTGGAGCAGATTTGATAAAGATGAGAAAGGAAAGACCGTGCGCGGTCCGTGGCCTGCTTGTTAAAGTACTCAGGCCTTCGTCTCACATTGATACGAGTAATCACGGAAAACTATCGACAAGAGCAACCTGCCGGTAGAATTCTTGTCCAGAGCGCATTTGAATTTGACCTAGCTACTTGGCTAGTGTCGAAATTTCCACCACCGTCGGGCTCGAACCCTAGAACAGGGCTCATCACGTTTTCGTTCCGCAGCGCCATGACCGATTGCTCCCAGTTCTCTGCGGGCGGCCGAGACCGAACAGGAGCACTACGAGAAATTTAAGTACGAGAAATTCATCGGTCAGTGAATGCTGCCGTTTCTCACTCTGAGAACAGCTTGTTACGTGTATCGTCTGCAAATGTCAATTGGCAGTATAAAAAAGGAAAAGAACCCAAGGGGGATTAAATTATAATACATTGAAAAGCAGAAAATGGAGGAATCCCGGATAGCTTTATATTTGGAGGACTTGCAGACTGTAAATTTTATGATACACATAGCACAAAATTAATAGAGCTGTACGGTATTGCATAGATGGGTGGAATATGACAGGGCAAAAAAGAACAACATTTGCTGTAATAAAAAATTAAAAATATTTAATCACAAAACAAATGTAGGTGAAATTAATAACCAAACAAAAAATATTAAAAATAGTAAGATAAAAAATTAATGTGAAAAAAGGATAGTAAACAAACAAATATGATTGAAAACAATAAGCTTGAAGTGTATTAAAATCTTTTCTTGTGATATAGATTTGAAAGAATGATTAAAAAAATGCACTCAAGTAGAATTGATTCTGATGCATCAGAAAGAAGTTTGAAATACATAACAGGTCACTTTGGAGCTCTGGTGGGTTTTTCTTGCAGCAGTAGATGTCGGCCGAGAGGCGTTGCAGCAGAAGGAGATGGTTGACGCGGGTGGCGCCAGAGTTGCGACCGCAAATTAAATTGTTGCAGAGCAGCGTCTTCCAGCAGATTGCAGTAGGCAATTAAGTGTTGCACAGCATATTTAAAGAAAATGCTGGAGAGCCGCGTCTTGCAACAGATTGCGGTAGGCAAAACAGATTTTTGCACCACATGCAGAAACAGGTGTGACCTCGGCGGTAGTCGTCACAAGAGTCCTTGTTCTCGTCAGATGAAAATTTAATGCAACCGGTACATCGAAATGTCCTTTCGTGGCACACAGGGGCGCTAGTGTCAATTCGGTGTGTGCGGCTGATGGCTAGCGCTGTTGGAGCGATGGCGAAGCTTGCACACGCACTCAGCGCACACGCATGCCCTTGGAGCGGAGGGACTCGGACAGGAAGTTGCCAAAAAACCGCGCATGGAATAACACCCTTCGCCACGTTCGGGGTCGCCACCCCAACGGGGGCGGGGCGCTTGCAGGGGGCCCAGCGGAGGCGCGGCGAGGCGAGGAATGCATTCCTCAGACCCGCCGCGTGACGGCCACTCCGACAGATTTCACTTCACAGACAGTTCTAACACACTGCACTGGTTGTTCAGATGATTGAGTATTTGTAAAGAATTGTGTTGCAAGAGTCCCCTGGGTGCAAGGAAATAAAAACTCAACAAATCGAATTAAACTGGGACGTAACACAGCTTGTTTCGTCTTTTTGCAACGATGCCTGGTATGAAACTGAGCCGTTGGCCTTATGACTTCCACCTCTCATCCCCCTACCTTGACCCCCCTCCCCCCAGGCCTCGCTTGCTCCCGGTGCAGCTCCCGCCATCCGCTCCGGTCGCAGCGAACGGCTCTTTGCTCCCGAATCGACTTTCTGATGAGCCCTGCCCTAGGACGTCCCGGTCAGAGTCGCTGCAGAGACAGCCGGAAGGCTCGCTATGAGCTAACTCAGCGGAATGTCCTGTCGGGATCGAAACCACAGCATCTTCCCAATCAATGGTACGTTTAACCTCATAGCGTTACCTTTGTGTTCCTGTAACTTGCAACCATACACACACGCACATACAAAACGATCCCACACACACACGCGTACACACATACAACTAGTAACCGAAGAATCATGCTTAAAGAACTGTTAATAAACAATTCAAAGTTTTGTGAAATGGAAGAAAAATGGAAATTGTAGACTGACACTCTCCTACATTTATTATCGCTGTACTGCGCTGCATTTTGCCTGACTCATATAATCCATGACCGACTGAAATTATCTGTCACAGACCTTCCAAAAGAAATGATGAAATTTTATTTTCTAGTATACGAATATGGATCCTATTTCTTCTGTATTTTTCACCTTTTTGGAAGTAGATAAAAACTAGAATTTTTGTAACACATTTTATGATTAATATAATACTTTAGTTAAAGATTGAATAATGGAGTAGGTAAAAAGTACAAAACAGTAAAAAGTCTCAATAAAAACTTCGGGTACTCAACTCCCATCTTATTTTGTGGTTTTCTTGAATTTAATGTATTCTATTGTTCAAACCTTTGCCTGCAGTCACTGAGATTAAGGTGAATAAGGATGTTTCAACAAATAAATTATTAGAGAAAAATGTTCTCTTTCCTTTACAAAATATACTAAAATTTAAGAGAGATGTTAAGGGTTGAAGGGTACCTGGAAATTTGTGAAGAGCCCCGACTTGCCGATGACGGTGAAGGAGTAGGAGCGGTCTCTGAGCATGCCCTCGAGGTCCGTGAAGGGCAGCGGGTAGTGCGGCGCAGTGAGGTACGCCATGAAGTTGGCCGTGTAGCCCGCCAGCAGCACCAGCGACGTCAGGAAGGACGACAGGAACACCACGCGCGCGCCCAGCGGCCCGGGGCTGTCCGAGTGCCCTGCGCCCGCAAGTTGCCGAAGCGAGTGCTGTAGTTCAAGTGTATAATTGTCATCACCTTGTCACCATTTTGGATGTGTTTATCCTAAGAAATATGTTCCGTAGACGCAAATACCAAGTTGTGACCTTGTCACTGAGTAACAAATGTATTTTAATAATTAAATTTGTTCAAAGAATTGTCACGCCGATCAGGATTCGGACCCTGGTCTCCTGGTTTACGCCCATCTGCTCTAACCACTAAGCTACTAATTCTTTGAGCAATTTTGAGCTTTTTACTAAGCAAGACAACTAATTCTTTGAAGAGGTTCTTAGGCCAGATGTACCAAATAATTAGTTGTCTCGTTAGCTTAGAGGTTAGAGCGAGTGGGAGTAAACCAGGAGACCCAGGTTCGAATCCTCATCGGGGTGACAATTCTTTGAACAAATATAAATGCAAGTATACTACTCTGCGCTTTATTCTATGCACTACTGAGATCATTAAAATATCAACGGGAATTTTGTAACAAGCGTTATTAGTGATACACAAAAACACAAATTGAGTCCCTTATTTTTCACCATAGTTTCCTTCAACAGAAATACATTTTCTCTATAGCATAGGAAACTTTCTGGTTCCTTCATGGAAAAAATAAGAAGGCTGCCGCAGTACCAAATTGCGCACGTACTGTTTCACGGCATTATTACCTTCAATTTTTTCTCCACCTAATGCCTCCTTCAGTGGATCAAATATACGATAGTCACATGGGAACAAGTCCGAATAGTAGAGTCAGTGTTCTAGAAGTGGCCAGTGCAATTTCGTGAATTTATCACGAATCAGAGCTAGTAATAGCGACCGTGTGTTGTCACGCAGGATGACATCGTGAATTTGTAGCCATCATTCGATCCATCTGCCATACCACCAGCCGCCGGCGGTCATCGTCCGATTCAATGTATCGACATTTATGCCCCATCTCCGATCCAATGTGGACAAAAGCAATGCGAGATCGTCTTCAACTAGCTCCTACACTGCTTGAATACTGCGTTCATTGACGCTGGTCGCCGGCAGCCGTTTACGGCATTTATGTTCCATTTTATCACGACAATTTTGACACGTGTGTTCCCAACGGAATACTTTGTTTTTAATCAGAGAAGCCTGACAGAACTTCTGGAAGTGTAATCTGTTCATTCTAGTGATACTGCAATGGAAGACGTGAGTATGAGTGACGTGTGTGTGGCTACCTCTTCTCTATTTTCCCGACACAGATTCCCGGTCACACCGCACTGATCGCGTAAATACGCGAGACAAATAAACGAAGTTTCGGTTTATATTTGAATTACACTCGTATTACATTTGCTGTATAGTATGTCCATAGAATATACTGTACGGTAGAACCAATACTTTGCTACACTGTTCTGTAGTGCCAAAACTACGCTTTGCTGTACTATAATGCAAATAATATGTTTATTTTTTACTGATACGTTAATGCTTGTTATTGCATTCGACTCGGAGCTCGATATACACTGCATAACTTACCTGGATCGAGGGGATTCTGGTTACGAGAGAAATATGAAAACAGTTGAATGATGATACATTTTCACTTAAAGAGAGAATTGTGAGAGGGAATTACGGGAGAGAATTATGAGAGGAAAATTGAAAAGACAACCCGAGTCAAGTTAACATCTAACTAGTTTGTAAATAAATCTGAGTCATTAAAATTATGTAAAAAATAAAATTTTATTTATCACGGGGGTTAACTTGTTCTAATGATCTTGGGCGACAAAAAGCCCGAAGACCGTTGTCTATACAATACTATAGATAGATTTTCTCTTTCTGTTTTCGGTCGAGATTGCCTTGCGCCTGACTCACTTCCCGACTGCCCAAAATTTGCCATGTCTGACCTATTAGAAGGTCTAAGGGTAGAAGAAGGGGGAAGCCCTCTGCCCTGGCGAATGCGTTGACCGACTCTCTTCTTGGGCCAAATACGAGGGAAGACGAAGGAAATAGGACATTGGGGACACCTCGGGCGACAGATAGTCTGGTCGATAAATGTAATACAGCAGCGTTCCTTTGGTTTGAACACAATCTCACACGGATACTGTCGCTTGGCCGCAGACGGCTGGCGCCCGCGTAAGCATAATGACGTAGCTCCGCCGCGGAAAGAGCGTCTCAGCAGAAAAGGCCTCTATAACGGCTTAACCTCCGCTTAGCGGGGGGACGAATGCTACTCGTGAGCTCGTCGCCCGTGTGCACGGACCTTCCACTCCCCGTCGGTTCAGATCGGCCCAAACTGGCCGTGCCGACCTCCCTTCACCGCTCCGTCGGTTCAGATCGGCCCTAACTGGCCCTGCCGACACTCCTCAATCCCGCTAGTACAGACAGACCCTCCGGGGTCCTGCTAGCAGCTTCCCGGCCTTGTCCCTGATCGCCGTGCACTTCGAGTGGCGCCATGGCCGCTGCAAAGTCGCTCTTCCGGAGAACCGTCCTCGCCGAGGCTGGGCTACGTCAGCTGCATGTGTAAGTTACACCTCTCCAATAAACTGCTGTTTGCCATGAGTGGGGTCATCCCTGTTCTTATTGCTCCCTCTCATCCGCCTTAGGCCTTTAATAGAATAGGGAATGGCCCAGAGGGCACCTTCTGCCCTTCCACTCCCCTGCACGTGGTGCCAGACCCCTTCCCCCACGACAATATCACCGGTTATTATTTCATATGTTAACTTTACAAAATTGTTATTATGGAAATGTTTCATTCACAAACAAAACGCTGAAAACATAATAGTATCGAGTACAAAACATTTATGTTAATTTATGTTACAGTCGATTACTTTACGTGAAATATATATAATTTTTAAAATAAAACACGCCCAGAAATAATTACGTTTTGGCACCTTCACAAAAATGCCACTTGTATTTACTTCCAAACGTCGAAAAATCTTTAACATAATTTTAATTTTTTTATTTTGGTCACTGAAAATGTTTCGAATATTGCAGGCTCCCATTACTTATGGAGCGACAATATTTTCGTTCTGTTAAAAAAGTAAGATCCCTTTGAATATGGTCATACAATCTTTACATACGAGTGCTTCACTTTAGCCCATCTGTTGCCAACAATAAAATCCACTTTGTCTCTCGGTCGTGGAAAGTCATAACAATAAAAATGTGTAAAAGACCTTGGGCGCAGAAGACGCCCCACAGGCAGAGGGCGCAGTGGCCGGCGGAAAAGGCGGCGTCGGGCGCGGGGCGGTGCGCGGCCCAGAGCAGGGCTGCCAACAGCGCGGGCGCCGGCGCCAGGGCCAACCACAGCGAGCGCTGGAACGGCTTCACGAACACCTCCCATTTGGCCGGCGCCTCGCTCGGCGTGCGGATGAACAGGCTCGCCCTGCGCCACACGCACACACATACACTCACGTATTACATGCAAACTGCAAGAGGCCGTCTCCAAGAGAAAAGAAAAAGGGAAATGTAATATTGGATTCTCGGATGGAATTAAAATAGACTTAAGCGGCTTCCTGCGGGTGAGAGGGGATGGGGAGAGACGGGGCGGGGAGGCGAGGGGCAGGGAGGGTGGGGCGGGGAGTTGCAGGGAGGGTGGGGCGGGGAGGGGCGGAGCGGGGCGGGGAGGAGCGGAGTAGGGAGGAGCGGAGCAGGGAGGGGCGGATCGTGATTGGGCGTAGCGAGGTGTGGCGGAGCGGGGAGGGTGGCACGGGGAGGGTTGGAGCCGGGAGGGTTGGAGTGGGGAGGGGCGGAGCCGTGAGAGAGCGAAGGGAATTGTTGGAACGGGGAGGGGGTGGAGTAAGGAGGGGGGAATGGGGTGGAAGAGGGGCGGAGCGGAGAGGGGAGCAGGGAGCGAAGCGGGGAAGGTCAAGTGGAGTGGGCCGGAGAGGGGCGGTGGTGGCGAGAATTTAAATGAAGTTACAGTAATACTGAGTAAGTAGGCACTACAACAAAAAGAAGTCACAATGAACATCTCCAAAAGAAGATATAAACAATATTTCACAGTTGAAAGTGATAGCAAGCAGTATTTGGTAAGTTTTGTTTGGTTCATCGACCTCATTGTCTTAAAATATTTAGTGCATTTCTTCGTCTGACGTACTTCCCTCACAAATGGAAACAAGCACACATAATTCCTATTCTGAAACCAGACAAGCCAAAAAACGACCCATAAAGATATCGCCCAATTAGTCTTCTGCCCTCTTTAGGAAGCGGTTTGAAAAATGTATATCCAGATAAATCTCTCATCTCAGTTCAGTACAAGCCACACCACCAATTCAATTTTCAACCACCACTTTTCACAAACCACCAAATATTAAGACTAGTCCTAAAATATATTCGAAGGTTTTCATGAAAAGAAACATATAGTAACAATCTTCCTCGATGTAGCTAAAGCGTTTGACCGTCTGACATCCAGGGCTTACACAAACTTTTTCATATCGGAACCCCCCGTTATCTTACTCATATTATTAAAAGCTTCTTTGTGTATCGCACATTTTCAGTCCGCCTCCCTTGAGCTCCATCATCTTTTCCCACAAAATCACCAGTACTCCAAGGATCTGTTCTCTCTACCGCACTATTTGCAGATGATACTGATTTACAAATATATTCCTCAAACCGTGACGTTGATACGCCACAAGATCACCTTACATCACCTCTCCCAGTTCTCCGACTGGGTCACTGGCATCCAAATAATGGCACATCCAAATAAATCCAACAATAGACTAAGCTCAAATCTTAACGTTCCACAGACTAAATAATCCATCTCCCTCATAAATATCAAGGACAAAGTATAACTTGTCTCCCAAACAACAATCCCGTTAAATATCTTGGTGTACTATTTGACAGAAGACTTGCTTGGAAATCAAATATCCTTCACAACAACCCTGGCCATCCGTACCCATCAATTACATCCCATACTCATAAGTCATCTTCCCTGCGACAGAATAGAACTAATTCCTCTCCCTAGGGAGCGGATTTTGATGACCAAAAACATCGCCAAAAATGATCAAAAAACTGCTTCTAAAATGTTTTCAAATGCCCAAAAAGCAAAGAAAAATAGCGTTAAAAAATTTGGTCGAAACCAATGTACAACTCAAGCTTTTGAAATATTACTGATGCTTGAATTTGAGGCTTCTTCCTTCTGTTCAAGCGAACTCAGCTTGCAAACTCTTGGTTTAGTCTGTTCTTTACCAGTAAATTTCTTTCTTTGGTTATCCCGAAATCGGCCGAACAGACAATGGCGCTGATAGGCGTTACAAGAAGCTTAGATATCATATTCACAACAGCTGACATTACAATTTCTAAGCTAAGAAATCGAATAGGGCACACCGGAATTCTGTGGGCAACATTTGTTGCATGTCTTAAATATTATTTCAAGCATTAAAATTAAATTAAAATCAATGAAATCGGCGAAAAATGCTTTAAATGTGAAAAGAGAAGGGTAAAAAATGATTTGTTAGTTGAAGTCGACGAAGAATGCAAAAAAGTCATATAAAACAGGCCATTTCCTTTTGTCGTAACATAAAATCACCCAGAAGGATTATGTGCTGTTAATTCCGGTATATCTCCACTACAAGGCGCTGTAGAACAAAACTAAATATTCACGTCAAATGCAACTCGCAATACACTCGGCCGTATTTTGAATCTATATCGTTAATAACTCCTAAACGAGGCGTTCTAAGGCCTTTAAAACTACATTTTTCGAGGAAAAGGCCTCAAAGAAATTTTTCTCACGCAGTAATATAGAGAATGAGCTCTTCTCGAACATTCTATTACATTTTTTTTATCCGGCACTTCCCGATATTACCTCACCTGCTTAGAGACGTGCAGAATCTGCGTGTAAATGTGAATGAGAGGAACAGAGAGCGGCAGAGACAGAGACACACAGAGACAGACAGGGACAGCGCGAGGGAGGGAGAGACAGTGAGAAAGGGAGATGGGAGGGGAAAGAAGGAGATGAAGGGCAGAACGTCTGCCGGGTTTTCCTAGTAAAACATAAGCCAAGGCGCGCACTGCGGCTGGGGGCGCGGCGCGGCCCGCCCACCTGGTGCTGGCGAGCGGCGCAGTGTAGCGCACCACCTCCGCGCGCAGAGACGTCATCATGAAGGGGCAGATGGACAGGTCGATGCGGTCCTCGAGCAGCATGCGGATCATGCCGTTCCACTCGCCATTGGCCCGCTTCGAGCCGAACGCGTTGTCCGGCGGCACGTGCCACTCCGAGCTGCGCACCAGGCAACAGCTTTTACTTACTCGCTACCGCTTTCGCAGAAGACAGAAAGTAATGGAATATGGAGAATTTTCGGCAGAAAAAGTCTTGTTACAGGGTCCTGGTAATGAAAAAGGGGATAAATCCAGTTGCTAAATTTAGAAAAAAAATTCTTTAACACGTGATGAAGCCAAAATTCATATTTTGTGGGCCCTTGATACTGAAAAATCAAATGACAACAAAACGTCCGTCCGTCCGTTCGTCCGTCCCTCCGTTCGTCCGTCCCTCCATCCGTCCGTCCCTCCATCCGTCCGTCCGTCCATCCGTCCATCCGTCCATTCGTCCGTCCGTCCATCCGCCCGTCCATCCGTCCGTCCGTCCATTCGTCCGTCCGTCCATTCGTCCGTCCATTCGTCCGTCCGTCCATCCGTCCGTCCATCCGTCCGTCCATCCGTCCGTCCATCCGTCCGTCCATCCGTCCGTCCATCCGTCCGTCCATCCGTCCGTCCGTCCGTCCATCCGTCCATCCGTCCATCCGTCCGTCCATCCGTCCTTCCGTCCGTCCGTCCGTCCAACCGTCCGTCCAACCGTCCGTCCATAGAAACGTCGCGGTTTTATTTTGCGCTTGTATATAGATTCCAATAAATATAATTTTGATATGATCCCACTTCGTAAATGGTTTTTATGTTCATTTGTAGTATTTGTCTATATCTGGGCTTTTGAAGGCAATTCATTTACAGTGATTTGTATTTGAAATATATTTCTCATGTAATCATCATTGGGTAATTTGTGAATAACTGTAACTTGTTTTTATCAATTGGAAATTATATATATATATACATATATATATATATATATATATATATATATATATATATATACACAAGTATAGTTTCGGGCATATTAAAGTGAAAAGTTGCCAAACAACTTCTGATTGTATTGTCAATTATTGCTGAGTGATTGGTACATGAACTAAAATTCTCAATGAACTAACTAATTAAAATATACGCGAAAGTAGTATATTTTTACATTCGCAGTAGTGTTGAACCAACGATCTTGGAAATTAACGTTTCTAATTTTTCCGGCAGAAACCAAATATTTACCTTTGATCGTAAAAATACGTACTGACCGTATTAAGCTAAACATTTTTCTTTTATTCGTGAAACAATCAGTTGTGCTTCAAAGTATTATGTTTACAATTTAATATAATGAAGAGAACTGGGATATTTCTACTCAGTAATTGTATTTTCTAGACGTCCAATCGTTATGTTGGATCCAAATGATGTAAAGCAGGTTGAGTAAACACTTACGTGAAATTCAGAACTTCTGCCAGGTAGCCCCAGATGACGGGAAAGAAGCCTCCTACTTCTGTTACGATGCCAGTTTCTTCATCTTGCTCCATAGTGATTAGCGGAGGATCCTGAGGGAAGAGCACAGCATAAAATCGTTCAGTGGTGGCAACTCTGGCAAATATTGTAAAACCCAAACTGGAACAATGGGTGGTGGCGCAGTGAATGTAAGTACGGTCAAATATGAGTAGGTTTGTGTGTATGTGTGTGAGTGTGTGTGTGAGTACGTTTGCATGTGAGTGAGTACGTGTGTGTATGAGTGAGGACGTGTCAGTGTGTGTGAGTGAGGACGTGTAAGTGCATGTGTTTGAGTGTGGATATGTAGGTACAACTCAAAAGGATAAAAGGAAGAGGAAGGAAAAATGGTCCTCGCTCGTTTGTTAAGTTTGATTGATTGATTAGCGCTTCCGCATGCGTCAAGTGCTAAGGTCATTGAAACCCAGAACAACTGTCTTTTTTCCGAGCGTCTTCGAAGAAAGAGGAAAACGTTCCTTCAAAATTATTTTCGTATCAAATCACACTCTATGGCAATATTAGCCGCTCTCAAGAGCTAAATATCTTCTGTAATAAAAATTTGCCGCGGCCGAATTACTAAAAATAACCGGTATTAAAACCCGGAAAAGCTATCTCACGAGCGTCTTCGAAGAAATGGAGACAGTTCCTTCTAAACTTCTCCTGGTGCCAAAACACATTCTCGGAAATTTTGACGCTATTAAATGTTGAATAATTGTCCACGACATGTGATCAATCTTAAACAACGGTGTATTTCTAGTCTCCCACGGACGCCTCCGGCGAACCTCCCCCCCCTCCCGTCTGTCAGGTGCCCGTCGCTCACTGACACACTTGTCAATAGCTCAATTGTTTCCACGGGAACGCATCTCCACTCACACAGACACAAATACTAACACACACACGGACACAAACACTACGACAGTTTTCGCCGGCCCCGCCAGCCACGTTTTCACACAACAAGCGACCACCACTCGCTTCAAAACTTTCGTAGGCTCCAGATTGCTGCTGTGAGCAGCTGCGAGTATTTAGCGGTTTGCGATGGTGTAGCGGTTAGCATAACGGACTACTGTACCCAAGTTCGCGGGTTCAAACCCGATCGAGGCCGTGGAAGGGCGAAAAAAATCCTTCGTACGCCTTCGGAGGGGAAGTAATGCGGCGTGTCCCATGTTAGTAAGATTTACTTGCATGTAAAAGGATCCTCCAGCCTAAATGAAGCACTCTGAGCTAAATTTCAAAATCCCGCCTGTTTCGTCGCCCGAGATAACACCTTCTTTCCTCCGCTAGTTGGTGATAGGAGTGTCGCGAAATTTGCGTGGCCAGACGGAAGAGCTAGCCTCGTGGCATGATCTCCCCACGTAAATAAGACATCAATTCAATATTGAACTAATTGTGACGCCCTAATACGTGCATCCATATAATTAATACAGTAGAATGTTGATCTGATATCTAGATAACCACTGGAAGGATTCGTATGATCAAGGTGTTTATCGGTGTAAAAAAATTTGCTATTCCCGCCATTGTAATCAGTTTTGCATTTTGCATTTTGTAAACAGTTATTTACAAAAAAATAATTAAAATAATAACACAACGCCTTGCGCAAAATATGAGTTGGGGAACCTGCGGCAAATTTATATTATAACCCCATGTCTCCGAGCGCATGGCCAAATATAAACAAATTGAACAATGAAAGTTGTGAATGTAAAAAAAGTTTACTGAGTTACAGACTAACAACAAAGTATAATAAGGCATTCACAAAAAAAGAACACAAGAACTCCACGTTCATTCGCAAATTTGAGTTGGCGAACCTGTAACCTGCTGAAAGCTAATTTTGAAACCGCGTACGCGTGCACCAATCCACCAATACATTTATCTGGGTGCAGCGTGCTGTTCGGTGTGGTTCAACAGCGAATTTAGTTACAGAGAAGTGGCAGCGAATTTGACTAACAGCGAAGGTTAGTATATTGTATCCGATTAAATCGCACGCAGAGTTAAGTTCTGTGCAATTTTTATATTAGTGTCTTATATTTGATATTTTGAATTGGTAGGTACAAGTTTTTTTTACGAGCACATGGCGTAATTCTGCATCCATCTTGGTGCAGCAGAATAGCATAGTTTCATGTGCGTGCAGTGCGGTTTACCAGTGGTTAAAGGTTAGTAATATCCAATTACATTGCAAGTCAATTGCATTCTGACCAACATACTCCAATATGTGCAGTAGATTACATTGTTTGTATGGCTCACTTTTATCTTTTTTACACTAAAGAGTGCCTCTTAAAATTTTTTCTTAAGATTCTATTCCTTTTAAAAGTTCCTTTTTCTCTTAAAATGTTTTCTAATATATTTGTATTTGTTATTCTTCAGATCTAAATTAAACTGTTTTCACTCTATTTTGCGGTATTTATAATATAAACATGCATTTTTTCAATAATTTTATTTTCCATATTTTGTTTTGATAGGTTCAACCTTCATTCTGCCTACATCTTGGTGCAGCTAAAAAGCGCAGAGGGACTTGAAATAAAGGTTAGTTTAGAGATATATGTTCTGATTATTAAATATATTCAAGAAAAAATTCTGCAAATTAAATAGAACTATGTATTATGATTTTAAAAATTACATTTTAGTTCCATTAACATTAAATCCTCAATGTTCATAGATGTTTTTTTTATTTAGGACAAATATGCCACGTAAAAGACCTCTTACACTGGAAAGAGAAGACAAAAGAAAACGGGAAAGGCGGGCTCTGTCAAATGAACGTGCAAGTTCAAGCAGACAAGCTGATGAAACGCATGGCATCCGTCGCAACAGAAGTGCAAGGAGAGACCTTCCGCTTAGTTATGATGCTGCCAGAATATATAAATCTGACAGTGAAGTTCCATTGTTCAGTGTTGGTGGAATGGACTATAGATGTAGTCATTGTTCTGCAAAACTTTTCCGAGGTGAGCAGAACACTTCTATATGTTGCCATAAGGGGAAAATAAAATTACCACCAATTGCCGTGCCTCAGTTTCTTAGAGAGTTAATCGAAGCAAATGATTCGACAACAAGAAATTATCTTGAAAACATACGGCAGTATAATAATGCTCTAGCTTTTGCATCTGTTCAGTTAAATGCTGTTCATTTACGAGGGTCATGGCCTTATTGTCTAAAAATTCATGGACAGATATATCATGCTGTTGGGCCTTTGATTCCAGAAAATAACATTCAGCCATCATATGCAGGTTTATTCATTTTAGATGCAAGTGAAGCTCTAAATAAACGTATAGATAGGCATGAACATCGTTTTTGTGATAGATATATTATGCAGAATTTACAGGAAATTATTCTCCATATAAATCCTTATGCTCAGCTTTTTCAACACATGAAGGACATTACGGGTCATGTTCAAAATATGGAGCTAAAATTCTCCTTGGAAAATTCATTTGATAAGCGTCGGTACAATATTCCAGTATCGAAGGAAATAGCTGCAGCCTTTATGTTTGATGAAGGGGAGGAACCAGGAAAATTTGACTTCGTAGTAAGATCAAAAAGCTCAGAGAGAATTTCCATTATATCGAACATGAATCCTCATGTTGACCCTATGAGCTATCCACTCCGGTTTCCCTGTGGTGATTCAGGATGGCAGCCAGGCATGCAGCATGTTGATATATATAGAACTGCAGTTAGGAATTCTACAACACAACTGCAGTACTTTTGCTATCGTTTGGCAGTTCGTGACAATTTCAGTTTACTACATTCCTCCGGTTAACTTTTTCAGCAGTATGTTGTAGATGCTTATGTGAAAGTGGAAAGCTCAAGATTAGCTTATGTAAAAACACACCAACAATAATTAAGAACAGAAAGATATAAAGGGTTGAGAGACTTTTGTAATAATGAAGAACGACCAAATAATATTAATGCTGGCCTACCAGTTATTTTGCCTTCAACATTTATTGGGAGTCCTCGCAATATGGTTCAAAATTATGCAGATGCAATGACCATAGTCGCAAGATTCGGTAAGCCAGACTTATTTATTACCTTCACTGCTAACCCAAAGTGGAAAGAGATAACGTGCAATTTGCAACCATATGAAAAAGTTGAAAATCGTCCTGATTTGGTAACTAGAGTTTTTCATTTAAAATTGAGAAGGCTCATAGAGGACCTATATAAGAAATTCATATTTGGTGTTGTGGTTGCTAATGTTCATGTAGTTGAATTCCAGAAAAGAGGGCTACCTCATTGTCACATGTTGCTGATTTTATGTACGGAAGATAAGATAAGAGATGCGAGTGATGTAGATGTCGTATCATGTGCAGAAATAGCAAACCAGTCAGAGAATCCCCGTTTATTTAATATCGTTCAGCGCTGTATGATACATGGTCCATGTGGAACTTTAAATCCCATAGCACGTTGCATGGAAAATAGTATTTGCCCAAAGGGTTTCCCTAAGGAGTTTACAGAAGAGACTCAGTTAAATGCTAATGGTACCCGCTTATCGCAGAAGAAATAATGGACAAAAGGTAAATAATGGACTGGACAAACACATGGGTCGTCCGCATTAATCCTTACCTGTGTCTGAAATTTGAAGCACATATTAACGTAGAAGTATGTTCATCAATTAAATCTGTAAAGTATTTGTACAAGTATATTTATAAAGGATATGATGCTGCTGCTCTAAACTTGAGTGAGGGAGAAACGAAGCTAACTCTAACAATGAAGTTCGTACATACTTGAATGTGAGATATGTAAGTGAACCAGAAGCAATGTTGGCGAATTCATGAAAGACCGGCTACAAGGACCGCTCACCACAAGATTGAGAGGATACCTGTGCATCTACCAGAACGAGCAACAAGTGTATTTTCAACCTGCGAGAGGAGGAAAGTGCTTGCAGAGAGCAGCTACTACAGATACAAAATTAACAGGCTACTTCAAAATGTGTGCTTCTGATGACAAATACTAAGGAGTTCTTTTTATGTTCAAATACTTGCGCCCATTATTTCTGTGAGTAAAATGAATGGAACGAAGAGAACAAAGCTTCATCCAAAAACAATTGAACGAATGTATAACAGTAAATCCAGCTTGACACGAGAACTCTATTGGTCTCAGAGTTCTATTGTTGCATTGTAAAAGGATGCAGAAGTTATGAAGATTTACGAACTGCTTACAGTGTCTCTTTTCCATCATTTTCAGCAAGTGCTGAAAAACTGAACTTTATTGATACCCATGGAAGGAATGGTCACGGTTGTCTTGAAGAGGCATCATTATTTCAAATGCCCATGCAACTGGAGAGAGAAATGTTCGCATTCATTTGCATTTTTTTGCCTTCCAAAAAATACGCAAGAGTTAATGCTATCCTACAGAACGTTTTAAGTGAAGATTTTCAAAGAAATAATGAGATGGATGCATCCTATGATTTAGCATTGCAAGAAATCAACAAAATTCTTAAGGCAAGTGGAACAAATGTGGCAAGGTTGGCTTGCCAATTCCACGAGATATTCCTGTAGACAAAATTACATTTGACCATCAACAAGAGAAACTAAAAGGAATTTCTGCATATGCTCTGTTGAAGAGTGAACAACGTACCATTGTAGATGAGGTTCTTTGTTCTGTAAGAAATGAAAGCTGCAATGTTTTTTTATCGATGGACCAGGAGGTACAGGGAAATCCTTTCTTTATAAAACTTTATGCCATATTTTGAGAGGAGAAAACCGAACTGTACTTCCAGTTGCCCTGGACAGGAATCGTTGCTCAGATCCTGGAGGGTGGGTATGACTGCGCATTCTCTTTTTAAATTACCAGTTCCTATTCATGAATAATCTGTGGCCAAAATCAGAGAAGATTCTGTGGAAGCAAAGGTTTTACAAAAAGCATCACTAATTATTTGGGATGAAATATCAATGGTTCCCAAAAATGCTCTAAATGTCTGGTAATAAATTATTACAGATATCATGAAAACATGATTCATTGTTTGGTGGGAAAGTTATTCTGTTTTGGAGGAGATTTTAGACAGACCCTTCCAGTTATTAGACGTGGTACCCGTTTATCCATTGTTGAAAACTGTGTAAAAAATGTTTATTTTGGAAGTTCATTAAAAAAAGAAAACTACAGAAAATATTAGAGCAGCTGCTGATCAAGAATTTAGTGAGTGGTTATTAAAATTAGGAAATGGAACATTGTCATCTCACCACTTACAAGATGAATTGGTAGAAATCCCTTCACAGTGTATATGCAATTACGATGACTTAATAAGCAATGTATTTCTTACCCACAAAATTAATGAAACAAATATTGATGCTCTTACAAATATTGCAATACTGTGCACAAAAATGACTATTGTTCAGAAATTAATAAAGACATTGTTGAAAATTTGGTGGAAGGTCCTTCTAAAACATATTATAGTATTGACTGTGTTGAAAGTGAAGATCACTCCTCTTGCCCAGTTATATCCTCTAGAATTCTTGAATAGTTTAACTCCATCAGGTCTCCCACCTCATATTCTTACACTAAAATTAACACAATTGTGATGTTTAATAAGAAATTTAAATGTTAGAGAAGGTTTGGTAATATGGAACGCGCATGATTGTGAAGGCATGCATGACCACTGTACAGGGTCCTTAGTTTATCTTGCAACTCATGTCTGAGAGCACTCGTTCTTGTTTTGGTTAATTTGGCAACCGCGTCTCTTTTACACCTTTCAAGACAGCCGTGCCTGGCACGTCGGGACAGCAGAGGAGGCAACCGTCAGGTCATAAGCTGCAGCAAGTTTCCTGTTTCTTTGTTGATCCCATTCAAGAGTGTCGGCGGGCAGGTACACGGCTCTCATGCCGAAATCTTTTCACGCTGCACAGAGTGGTGGGGTGGGGTGGGGTAGGCTGAGGCATGAGCGTGGAAACAAACGTCTCTTTAAGCAATTCTGCCCAGTATGCTGAAGAAACAAAACTGTAATAATAATGTGGAGGGGGAGTTATCGATTTATTTACAGCAACATACAATAATTATTTAAGTAAAGCCAGCTCAGAGAGAAATCGAAAAGATATATCGTGAAATATTACCGCCTAGCCTCTTCATTTTATAACAATAATAATAATGTATTATTATTATGGAATCTGCATATAAGCAAATAAGAAAAACTTTAGTAACAGACAATAAAACATACCTATAAATGTTATGAGAGTAATTACCGCAGAGGCCAAAAGTTAAAAATCGAGGTGGAGCGTAGCGGCCGCCGAGATTTTTTATTTGGACAAAGCAGTAATAACACTAACATTTTGTGGTATGTTCAGCATTTTATCGGTCAATCTCACGATTTATGCGAAAATTTATATTACTGCGATTGTAAACATATGAATTCTGTTGTTGCGGCATGTTACTATGATATTGTGGGGTATTGCTTGCGATATACTATTTAAACAATATTCGTATACCGTGGTTTGAAAAAAGATGGATACAAATAATTCTCCTGAAGTTAAAGATAACTAAAGAAATGACGTTCGGTGAGGAAGTTGGCGCGTCGATTTCCAGTGGCGACACCTCAGATCGTCAGTAAATATGATTACCGAAGAAGAGTTTCATTTGATGGAATGCGAGGAAATTACCTAAAACACATTTTAACTGCACTATTAAAACCTATTACAATGAACAATAATAATCTCAAAAATTAATATGACTTACTTTTATTCTGAATTATTGAATCTGATTTGTTTTCTACACCGACTTGTTTCTTTCTTAATAAACATTTGACTTGCGATGAATCAATGGTTGTTTATTCACGTTGCCAAAGATGTTAAAACCCGATGCTAAGGATGTTAAATTGCTTAACACACAGATAGATACACGCCTGTACGGTTGCATGTTAAAATGGGCTAAAGACGCATGTTACCGATAAAATTATTAAAAATACTAATAAAATGTAACTAAGTAGTACATTATAATTATGAAAATAATTAATAAAAAGTAATAAATATAATTATCTTAAAATGACAAAAAAACCGACAGTCGAGTAAATGCTCAAAGTGACCACCTTTTATGAAGAGACAGGCGTTTACTCTTTTCAGTGTAGTGGCTGCAGTACGTTGAGTAACAAGGACAGAATACGTGCTTTCTCTTTCTTCCAACTAAAATTAGACACATTCTGTCAGCCCGAAATCTGAGGGCACGCTACCGGCTTCGCTAAAAGTGAAAGGGCGTCGAAGGTATTTCACGCGTTGCCAAATTGGCAAAACAAGAGTTGGTGTTTCCAGACCTGGGTTGCAAGATACGATAAAGACCCGGTATTCTGCAGTAGTTATTGATTCAGGGAAGACTGTTTTAGTACCCAGAATTCAGGTATGTCCTTCTGATTTAAGCCTTCCATTTATGTTGTGCAGAAAACAATTCCCGTTAAGAATTGCCTTTGCTATGACTATTAACAAGTCACAAGGACAGACACTTGAGCGAGTTGGTATTTATTTACCTACGCCTGTTTTCTCACACGGCCAGCTATAAGTAGCATTTTCACGAGCAAGGTCGTTTAGAAAGGTGTTCATTTCTGTTCTTGAAGGTAAGAACCAATCAAAGAAAATGGCAAGTTATTCACTCAAAATATTGTATTCAGGGAAGTGACCTGAATTTATTTGTGTGTTAAATTTAAGGTTGTTAATTTTATAGTGTGTATATTTTATAGTGTATAAATTTTATATTTATTTGTGTAATAAATTTTATTTATTTTCTTCTCAAATTAGTATTTATTTACCTATGCCTGTTCCACATTTATTTAGCATTTTCACAAGCAAGGTTATTAATAAATGTGTTCATATCCATTCTTGAAGGGAAGGATCAATTCAATGAAAGTGGTAAGTTATATTCACTCGCAAGCAAGAATGGCTTTATTTATTTATTGTTGCAATTTTTTTCTTTGTTGGTTTTTATAGTTTATTTTTAGTGATGGATTTTTGAAAATGGATTGTAATTTTCAACAATACGTGTTATTGATATTTTGTCCTGTTATTGATCGTGTTAGTCAATATTATGATGAATGTTATTGATATTTTGAATTTATTTATTCTTAAATTATTGTATTTGGGAAGAATTAATTATGTCAAGCCCCATTATTCATACATTTTGATTTGTCAGTGTCCTACAGAGAATGTGAGTTAAAGAAAATTGGAACATTCTGCTGTGATAAAACTCGTAAATTACAATGTTGAATTAGATGCGGTGACTAAACATTTTATACATAAAAAATTAACTCCCAGTATATATAAAAGAAAATTGTAATTGAGGGAATTCTAAAATATTGAACACCGTGCGAATTATTCGCACGGGCTCTACTAGTTTTTGAAATCCAGAGTTAACCGTGTAAATCGGAGCTAAGCCACCTTCATGAGTATATTTTACTCTATTCTTACAAGAAATTTAAAGAAAACTAGTGGTGCTTCCAACGCACATACATTCTCGCTCTGCTTCTATATGGTCCTTAATGCTATTCCACTACTTCATAAACCAGCTGAAGTGTATTCTACCAGCAAACGTTTTCCGTACCGAGACCCGAAATCCAATACTCAAAGTTAACGAACCGGCACTTATACCACTACGCCACACTATCACCGCAGGGGGCGAACAGAGCCAAAAAGAGACGTAAAAAAATTGTTAAAAGCTAAAAATTTGAACAAATATATGCAGACCTTCCAGTACAGATATCGTAATTAACAATATTTGTTATTCAAATGGTTTCACGTGGTTTTAAATAAAATTTACAGATTTCTCTATTATTTCCTATGACAACAGAGAATTCTGACAAATAATATTCCGCGACCAGGACACGAACCGCCGAAGCTTCCCTCGGAAGACCTGTACCAATCCTCGCTAATTAACATCTGCGACCATAATGGATAGGCATTAAATGCACTTAAAAATAGTAATAGAGTAGGTGGTTTAAGTTTTCTCGCATTAGAAAACGAAAATATCCAGAGTATGTAAAAAATCTCCTTTACGCGCTCAGGGAAGGTATCTGGGAACATCAATCATAACAAAATCAATTAGGAAATTAGAAAATTAAGATCTCCGATAAAGTCTCTGACATTCTATAGCACCAATATTTTTTAAAACTTTTGCAACAGATTTTATCCTTTTTTTGTTACCAGAACCATGCTATAGGAGTTTTTTGTGGCAATAATTCCCCATTTCCGGCGCACGATTACATAAGGCGTAATTTTTTGGCGTAAGGCGATTTTTTTGTTACTTTTTACTTTCCCGTATACGTACGTATACACGGAGTGATATATGTAGTATAGGGAAAGTTATGTAATGCTGCGCGAAAAAATGGACAATTTTCGGCGGAAAAAAAATTAATTGCCGGGCCGTGAAAACGAATAAGTGGATAAAACCAGTTGCTAAATTAAGAAAAGAAATCCTCTATCTCGTGGTGTGGTCAAAATTCATGATTTGTTGCTTCTTTATACTTAAAAATCGATTGACGGCATTCCGTCCGTCTGTCCGTCTGTGGTCAACGCTAGCGCCTAAACCGTTCGGTCGATTTTCTTCAAAATTGATATTCTCCAGTCGATCTGATTCTAGTCGAAGCTTTGTGATTTTGAAAAAGATTCTTTAAAATTTGGGGGTACTTATATGAAGCCCCCCGGGGATTTTCAACATTTTCTCAAAAACGGCTCCAATTTTTTTTAAAATTTCTTGTATGAATAGAGGAAAATACACTTTTTAACATTGCATAGGTCCGATTTTCACGTACAGCTCTGAATTTTCGAAAATTGTGAAAGTTTGAATTTTTTCCGGCGTCTTTCTCCAACTACAAAATTGAAGATAGAGATTTTTTCTTGAAATAAAATTTGTTCTGCATATTGAGTTCTTTAATAAAGGTCATGTAAATGTTTTTCACAATTTTGGTAGTTTTCGTGCAATATTGCGTGCAATATGTGCAATTTTAAAAAATTACAAAAACAAAATTTTCTCAAAAACGGCTCCAAATTTTTTCTTTAAACTTTTGGTAGGGATAGTGGTAAATGTACTCTATCAATGACATTTTGGTCTATCGGTTGGTTTTTTCAAAAATTACCAAAATGTAAATTTTTTTACTTGTCTCTCACGTCGTTAATATTTACATTATCGGCAATTTTTTTACATTATTATATTTACGAGTATATATGCTTTAAATAATGTCAAGTAAAGTTTCTCGAAAACACTACCGTTTTCTGTGAAAAGTAGCTCAAATTTCGGCATTTTCAGAAATGCTCAAACGTCATTTTCTCGTATATGGCTGCAATTTTTTTCTTGAAACTTTTGTAACGGATAGTGCTAATTACACTCATTAGTATAGCGTGAAGTTTATTTTGAGTTTTTTTGTTTTTTTTCAAAAATTATATAAATGTAAATTTTTTGAAAGATCTCTCACATCTTTAATATGCACATTATCCGCAATTTGTAAAGATGATTATATTTGTGAGTGTAAGTGCTTCAAATAACTTCAACTAAAGTATTTTGAAAACTCAAAATTTTCTGTGAAAATGAGCTTCAAATTTCGCATTTTTAGTAGTGCTAAAACGCCATTTTCTCTTAAACGGCACATAATTTTTAAAAGAAAATTGCCATTTACGGCTAGGTTTTTGTGTTCTGTAATATTCTAAAATTAATGTTTCTGTTCTACCAATAGGAAACCGAAAAATTAAGAAAATGACAAAAAAATGTACTTTTGGCGATGATAGATGGTAGCTGGCAAGAAAGAGTATGTGGCAATTCCGAATAGCTAGCGAAGACCCAGGAAAATAGAAAACTAATACGTGAAAGTCTGTGCCATTCTGTAGCACCACTAGTTTCAATATTTCATCATAATTTTACTTAAATTGGTTCATACAGATATATACTGAACAATGGTTGATTTGACATGTCATACGCTTCAGAAATCGAATAGAGTTGAAAATTTGTTTAAAAGATGCTGTTAGGGAAAACACGGACAAGTCCTGTCTTTTTATCTGCATTGATTCTATTCGTGAGTAGAAGTACTTCAAATGATTTTCAATCAAGTATCTACACTCTTCAATGTTTTTTCCTGCAACATCACATTCATCAAATTAAAAACCCCATTCTGGGGATCGAACTCGGCATCATCCTTACTGAAGATCTCAACCCCAAGGTGCTTTAACCAGCCGCGCCACGGGACTGACATACAATATAACTACTTATATTTCAGTCAAAACGTAATTGTATCTGTTCTTTCATTAGGAAGCCGGTAATTGTCAACATGCGAAAAACATGTCTTTCAGACATGACCAAGAAAGGCAGCGGTGAACGGCTTACTCCAAATAATTTATCCGATGATCGGCATTTGAAAAATAACTACTGCGAAAAAGTATGTGCCATTCTATAGCACCACTAGTTAATTTATATATTTACCGTCCCTTATTACACACGTGCAGAAAATTTAAAGAAAAAATTTGGAGCGGTTTTTGAGAAAATTGTTTTTGGAAATTTTAATCGCAATTTACGCAAAAACTATTCGTTTTTCCAAAAAATAGCACATGACCTTATTTGAAGTGCTAATTTTGTACAACCGACTTTGTCGGAGGCTAAAATTTATATCTTCAATTTTGCAGTTTTTAAACAGTTTTTTGCAATTTTCGAAAAATTGGGCATATCAACGAAAATGATGCCTACGTCATTCCCTTCAACGTTCTTTGCACTATTCAACAACAAAATATAATTAAAAAATTTGGAGCCATTTTCTTTTAACTTTGAAAATCTCAAAATGGGCTTCGTATAAAGCACCCTCAAATACTAAAATATCGGTTTCAAATTCCAGAGGCCTTGAGACGAGTACAAACGATCGAGGAATATCAATTTTGAAGAAAATCTGCCGAACGGTTTAGGCGCTAGCGTTGACCACAGACGGACAGACAGACGGACGGACGGACGGACGGACGGACGGACGGAAAGACGGACGGACAGACGGACGTTTTGCCGTCAATCGATTTTGCAGTATCAAGAAGCAACAAGTCATGGACTTTGACTACACCACGAGATAGAGGATTTTTGTTTCTAAATTTAGCAACAGGTTTTATCAACTTTTTCGTTACCAGACCCCTGCTGTAAGAGTTTTTCTGGCGAAAATTCCCCGTTTTCCGGCGCACGATTATACAACTTTCTCTTCTAACGAAGTATTCGTAAGGCAAGAAGGTAAAAATTGGAGCCGTTTTTGAGAAATTTTTGAAAATGTCTGGGAGGATTCATGTAAAGTACCCCCAAATTTTGAAGAACGTTTTTCAAAATCTCGAAGCTTCGACTAGTCACATACACAGGTGTTTCTTCAAATTGGAAAAAATCCTACGAGTGTTTTAGGCGCTAGAGGTGTTCACAGACGCACAGACCGGACGGACGGACGTTTAGCTTTCACTTGGTTTTTCGGTATCAAGGACCCAGAAAACTGGTATATTACTCCGTATGTACGTACATACACGGGAAAGTACAAAGTGCATTAATAAGTAAAGAGCAGCTTATTTACAATATATATTCACTAGTTCACCTTAAATATAACCACTCACTTACCCTTGTTGGAATAATACAAATTTGCATCTTGCAACTCTGCTCGTGAGAAGAATTAATGTCAAAATTTTTTCATCTCAATTTCATGGGTAGTCATATTCCTATTAAATAGGAATGTCAGGGGGCATGGAATAGGAACACCGAAAGGAACTTTGCCATCATTAGAGTCATCCTGAATATTTATTATTACTGCCATCTGTGAGTCCTTTCTTCTTCTTCTTCTTGTTCAGTGTGTGCCACATAATTATCCCCAATATAGCAGGGTTCAAATAAATCAGTACATTTTATTACTAACATTTCTGCAAAATATCTCAATGCATTGTTTCCATATTCACTTCTCCACAGTAATCTGTTCGAATGTTTTTTAACAATATTTTTTTCATGAAAAAAGCATTGTTAAAAACTGAAGCATACTCAACCATGCCAGAAATTCAAATACGATTGTAGAGAAAACCACGAGCACAATCAAAAGCAAACCAACCAAATCAAATGATTTTCCGTTTTCTCCCCGAAGATAAGTGGCAGTTAATTCCAAATTGTGGCAATTAATTAGCAATAAATTATCTGAGGGCATCCGTCGAGCTACGTTCCGAATTCACTGATGTGTGCGCGGGCGTCGCGTCAAGCCAGCTCACACCCGTTTTCGGCCCAAAGATACATGGCAATTAATTCAAAATTGTGACAAGTAGTTAGCAGTTAATTAGCAATAAATCATTTGACATGTTTCATTCCGGTGAGCTGACATGGCTGTTCCAGCTTGACGCACCTCCCGCCCCTTCCTTTCTTTGTGTGTCTCCGCTGAGGGCCAGCGACACCCGTCGAATCCCCATCTCCTCTGTTTACAAAGAACGAGGGACTGCGAAAGCACCCTTCACCCGTCCTTCGCCCGCTCGTCGAACTAGGCGATAATACACTTACATTCACGAAGACTTCTTGCTTACAGTAATGGAAAATTTTGTGTCACCAACGAAGGATCGTGCAGAGGAGCCACATGGAATTTTATAATCAGTGTGAGGAACAAGGATGGAGATAATGGATATTTTCAGAAGGAACTCCTAACTCCTCCTTCTATCATTGCCGAGGTTCATTTGC
>JAHLJT010004567.1:168585292-168624031 GCA_031308135.1 Acheta domesticus
TTGTCATAGCTCAATGTTTCCACGGGAACGCATCTCCCACTCACACAGACACAACTACTAACACACCCACGGGCACAAACACTACGACAGTTTTCGCCGGCCCCGCCAGCCACCGTGTCACACAACAAGCCGACCACCACTCGCTTCAAAACTTTCGTAGGCTCCAGATTGCTGCTGTGAGAGCATGCGAGGAGGTTTTTAGCGGTTTGCGATGGTGTAGCGGTTAGCATAACGACTACTGTACCCAAGTTCGCGGGTTCAACCCGATCGATGGCCGTGGAATGGCGAAAAAATCCTTCGTACGCTTCGGAGGGGAAGTAATGCCGGCTGTCCCATGTTAGTAGATTTACTGCATGTAAAAGATCTCAAGCCTAAATGAAGCCTCTGAGCTAAATTTTCCAAATCGCCTTGTTTTCGTCGCCGAGATAACACCTTCTTTCTCCGCTAGTTGGTGATAGGAGTGTCGCGAAATTTGCGTGGCCAGACGGAAGAGCTAGCCTCGTGGCATGGTCTCACCACGTAAAATAAGACATCAATTCAATATTGAACTAATTGTGACGCCCTAATACGTGCAATCCATATAATTAATACAGTAAAATGGTGATCTGAGATCCAGATAACCACTGGATGGATTCGTATGATCAAGTTCTTATCGGTATACAAAAATTTGCTGTTACCACCATTGTAATCAGTTTTGCATTTTTCGTAATTCTTAAAAAGTTATTTACAAAAAAATAATTAAAACAATAACACAACGTGCTGCGCAAAATATGAGTCGGGGAAACTGCGGCATATCTATATTATAATCCCATGTCTCCGACGCAATGGCCAAATTATAAACAAATTGAACAATGAAATGAAAAAGAAGTTTACTGAGTACAGACTAACAACAAAGTATAATAAGGTATTCACAAAAAAAGAACACAAGAACTCAACGTTCTTCGCAAATTTGAGTTGGCGAACTTGTAACTGCCGAAAGCGAATTTTGAAACCGCGTACGCGTGCACCAATACCACAATACATTTATTTGGGTGCAGCGTGCTGTTCGGTGCGGTTCAACAGCGAATTTAGTTACAGAGAAGTGGCAGCGAATTTGGCTAACAGCGAAGGTTAGTATATTATATCCGATTACATCGCACGCAGAGATAGGTTCTGTGCAATTTTTATATTAGTGTCTTATATTGATATTTTGAATTGGTAGGTACAAGTTTTTTTTACGAGCACATGGTATCTTGGTGCAGCAGAATAGCATAGTTTCATGTGCGTGCAGTGCGGCTTACCAGTGGTTAAAGGTTAGTAATATCCAATTACATTGCAAGTCAATTGCATTCTGCCAACATACTCCAATATGTGCAGTAGATTACATTGTTTGTATGGCTCACTTTTATCTTTTTTTACACTAAAGTGTGCCTCTTAAATTTTTTTCTTAGATTCTATTGCTTTAAACGTTTCTTTTTCTCTGACAATTGTTTCTAATATATTTGTATTTGTTTATTCTTCAGACCTAAATTAAACTGTTTTCACTCTATTTGCTGTTATTTATAATATAAGCATGCATTTTTTTCAACAATTTTATTTTCCATATTTTGTTTTGATAGGTTCAAACCTCCTTTCTGCCTACATCTTGGTGCAGCTAAATAGCGGGACTTGAAATAAAGGTTAGGTTAGAGATATATGTTCTGATTATTAAATATATTCAAGAAAAAGTTCTGCAAATTAAATAGAACTATGTATTATGATTTTAAAAATTACATTTTAGTTCCATTAACATTAAATCCTCAATGTTCATAGATTTTTTTATTTAGGACAAATACGCCACATAAAAGACCTCTTACACTGGAGAGAGAAGACAGAAGAAAACGGGAAAGGCGGGCTCTGTCAAATGAACGTGCAAGTTCAAGCAGACAAGCTGATGAAACGCATGCAACGCGTCGCAACAGAAGTGCAAGCAGAGACCTTCCACTTAGTTATGATGCTGCCAGAATATATAAATCCGACAGTGAAGTTCCATTGTCCAGTGTTGGTGGACTGGACTATAGATGTAGTCATTGTTCTGCAAAACTTTTTCGAGGTGAGCAGAAACACTCCTTTATGTTGCCATAAGGGGAAAATAAATAACCACCAATTGCCGTGCCTCAGTTTCTTAGAGAGTTAATCGAAGCAAATGATTCGACAACAAGAAATTATCTTGAAAACATACGGCAGTATAATAATGCTCTGGCTTTTGCATCTGTTCAATTAAATGATGTTCATTTACGAGGGTCAGGGCCTTATTGTCTAAAAATTCATGGACAGATATATCATGCTATTGGGCCTTTGATTCCAGAAAATAATATTCAGCCATCATATGCAGGTTTATTCATTTTAGATGCAAGTGAAGCTCTAAATAAACGTATAGATAGGCATGAAAATAGTTTTTGTGATAAATATATTACGCAGAATTTACAGGAAATTATTCTCCATATAAACCCTTATGCTCAGCTTTTTCAACACATGAAGGACATCACGGGTCATGTTCAAAATATGGAGCTAAAATTCTTCTTGGAAAATTAATTTGATAAGCGTCGGTACAATATTCCAGTATCGAAGGAAATAGCTGCAGCCTTTATGTTTGATGAGGGGGAGGAACCAGGAAAATTTGACTTCGTAGTAAGATCAAAAAGCTCAGAGAGAATTTCCATTATATCGAACATGAATCCTCATGTTGACCCTATGAGCTATCCACTCCTGTTTCCCTGTGGTGATTCAGAATGGCAGCCAGGCATGCAGCATGTTGATATATATAGAACTGCAGTTAGGAATTCTACAACACAACTGCAGTACTATTGCTATCGTTTGGCAGTTCGTGACAATTTCAGTTTACTACATTCCTCCGGTAAACTTGTTCAACAGTATATTGTAGATGCTTATGTGAAAGAGGAAAGCTCAAGATTAGCTTATGTAAAAACACACCAACAAGAATTAAGAACAGAAAGATATAAAGGGTTGAGAGACTTTTGTAATAATGAAGAACGACCAAATAATATTAATGCTGGCCTACCAGTTATTTTGCCTTCAACATTTATTGGGAGTCCTCGCAATATGGTTCAAAATTATGCAGATGCAATGACTATAGTCGCAAGATACGGTAAGCCAGACTTCTTTATTACCTTCACTGCTAACCCGAAGTGGAAAGAGATAACGTGCAATTTGCAACCATATGAAAAAGTTGAAAATCGTCCTGATTTGGTAACTAGAGTTTTTCATTTAAAATTGAGAGAGCTCATAGAGGACCTATATAAGAAATTCATATTTGGTGTTGTGGTTGCTAATGTTCATGTAATTGAATCCCAGAAAAGAGGGCTACCTTATTGTCACATATTGCTGATTTTATGTACGGAAGATAAGATAAGAGGTGCGAGTGATGTAGATGTCGTATCATGTGCAGAAATACCAAACCAGTCAGAGAATCCCCGTGTATTTGATACCGTTCAGTGCTGTATGATACATGGTCCATGTGGAACTTTAAATCCCACAGCACGTTGCATGGAAAATAGTATTTGCACAAAGGGTTTCCCTAAGGAGTTTACAGAAGAGACTCAGTTAAATGCTAATGGTTACCCGATTTATCGCAGAAGAAATAATGGACAAAAGGTAAATAATGGACTGGACAACAGATGGGTCGTGCCATATAATCCTTACCTGTGTCTGAAATTTAAAGCACATATTAACGTAGAAGTATGTTCATCAATTAAATCTGTAAAGTATTTGTACAAGTATATTTTACAAAGGACATGACGCTGCTGCTGCTCTAAACTTGAGTGAGGGAGAAAACGAAGCTAACTCTAACAATGAAGTTCGTACATACTTGAATGTGAGATATGTAAGTGTACCTGAAGCAATGTGGAGAATTCATGAAAGACCGCTACAATACCGACCACACAAGATTGAGAGATTACCTGTGCATCTACCAGAAGAGCAACAAGTGTATTTCCAACCTGCAGAGGAGGAAAGTGCTCTGCAGAGAGCAGCTACTACAGATACAAAATTAACAGGCTACTTCAAAATGTGCGCTTCTGATGAACAAACTAAGGAGTTTCTTTATGTTCAAATACCTGAGCATTATTCTTGGAGTAAAAATGAATGGAAGAAGAGACAAAGATCATCAAAAACAATTGGACGAAAGTATACAGTAAATCCAGCTGACCGAGAACTCTATTGTCTCAGAGTTCTATTGTTGCATGTAAAAAGATGCAGAAGTTATGAAGATTTACGAACTGTTAACAGTGTTCTCTTTCCATCATTTTCAGCAGCTGCTGAAAAAATGAACTTGATTGATACCCAGGAAGTCTTGAAGAGGCATCATTACCCAGGTGTCTTGAAGAGGCATCATTATTTCAAATGCCCATGCAACTGAGAGAAATATTCGCATTCATTTGCATTTTTTGCCTTCCAAAAAATATGCAAGAGTTATGGCTATCCTACAGAAACTTTTTAAGTGAAGATTTTCAAAGAAATAATGAGATGGATGCATCCTATGATTTAGCATTGCAAGAAATCAACAAAATTCTTAAGGCAAATGGAACAAATTGTGGCAAGGTTGGCTTGCCAATTCCACGAGATATTCCTGTAGACAAAATTACATTTGACCATCAACATGATAAACTAAAAGGAATTTCTGCATATGCTCTGTTGAAGAGTGAACAACGTACTCTTGTAGATGAGGTTCTTTGTTCTGTAAGAAATGAAAGCTGCAATGTTTTTTTATCGATGGACCAGGCAGTACAGGGAAATCCTTTCTTTATAAAACTTTATGCCATATTTTGAGAGGAGAAAACCGAACTGTACTTCCAGTTGCCTGGTCAGGAATCGCTGCTCAGATCCTGGAGGGTGGTATGACTGCGCATTCTCTTTTTAAATTACCAGTTCCTATTCATGAATCATCTATGGCCAAAATCAGAGAAGATTCTGTGGAAGCAAAGGTTTTACAAAAAGCATCACTAATTATTTGGGATGAAATATCAATGGTTCCCAAAAATGCTCTAATTTTCTGTAATAAATTATTACAGAATATCATGAAAAATGATTCATTGTTTGGTGGGAAAGTTATTCTGTTTGGAGGAGATTTTAGACAGACCCTTCCAGTTATTAGACGTGGTACCCATTTATTCATTGTTGAAAACTGTGTAAAAAATTGTTTATTTTGGAAGTTCATTAAAAAAAGAAAACTTACAGAAAATATTAGAGCAGCTCCTGATCAAGAATTTAGTGAGTCGTTATTAAAATTAGGAAATGGAACATTGTCATCTCACCACTTACAAGATGAATTGGTGGAAATCCCTTCACAGTGTATATGCAATTACGATGACTTAATAAGCAATGTATTTCTTACCCACAAAATTAATGAAACAAATATTGACGCTCTAACAAATATTGCAATACTGTGCACAAAAAAATGACTATTGTTCAGAAATTAATAAAGACATTGTTGAAAATTTGGTGAAAGGTCCTTCTAAAACATATTATAGTATTGACTGTGTTGAAAGTGACGATCACTCCTCTGCCCAGTTATATCCTCTAGAATTCTTGAATAGTTTAACTCCATCAGGTCTCCCACCTCATATTCTTACACTAAATATTAACACAATTGTGATGTTAATAAGAAATTTAAATGTTAGAGAAGGTTTGGTAAATGGAACGCGCATGATTGTGACGGCATTGCATGACCAATGTATTTCTGCAGTAGTTATTGATTCAGGGAACACTGTTTTAGTACCCAGAATTCAGCTATGCCCTTCTGATTTAAGCCTTCCATTTATGTTGTGCAGAAAACAATTCCCGTTAAGAATTGCCTTTGCTATGACTATTAACAAGTCACAACGACAGACACTTGAGCGAGTTGGTATTTATTTACCTACGCCTGTTTTCTCACACGGCCAGCTATATGTAGCATTTTCACGAGCAAGGTCGTTTAGAAATGTGTTCATTTCTGTTCTTGAAGGTAAGAACCAATTCAAAGAAAATGGCAAGTTATTCACTCAAAATATTGTATTCAGGGAAGTGACCTGAAATTTTATTTGTTTGTTAAATTTAATGTTGTTAATTTTATAGTGTGTACATTTTATAGTGTATAAATTTTATATTTATTTGTGTATTAAATTTTATTTATTTTCTTTTCAAATTAGTATTTATTTACCTACGCCTGTTCCACATTTATTTAGCATTTTCACAAGCAAGGTTATTAATAAATGTGTTCATATCCATTCTTAAAGAAAATGACCAATTCAATGAAAGTGGTAAGTTATATTCACTCGCGAGCAAGAAAGGCTTTATTTATTTATTGTGACAATTTTTTTCTTTGTTGGTTTTTATAGTTTATTTTTAGTGATGGATTTTTGAACATGGATTGTAATTTTCAACAATAAGTGTTATTGATATTTTGTCCTGTTATTGATCGTGTTGGTCAATATTATCATGAATGTTATTGATATTTTGAATTTATTTATTCTTAAATTATTGTATTTGGGAAGAATTAATTATATCAAGCCCCATTATTCATACATTTTATTTGTCAGTGTCCTACAGAGAATGTGAGTTAAAGAAAGTAGGAACATTCTGCTCTAATAAAACTCTTAAATTACAATGTTGAATTAGATGCAGTGGCTAAAAATTTTATACATAAAAAAATGAACTCCCAGTATATATAAAAGAAAATTGTAATTAAGGAAGTTTTAAAAATATTGAACTCCGTGCGAATTATTCGCATGGGCGCTACTAGTCTCTACTAAAGTAATTGCAATGTTCTAATAAGTACAAACTCTTCTCAACTAATTGCGACGTTCTAACACGTGCAATATCTTATAATTTGATTGGGATGTTCTTACACGTGCAATATCCTATAAACTAAATGTGAACGTGTGTAAATGGGAATAGCTGCATTGGGATGCATAACAATCTGAACTTTGGAGTGCTACACAAATATTGACAACTACCGGAACGTCGAGTATCTTCGTAGAACTTCTAGACCTCTAGTACCTGCATAGTGCTGCCCACTAGTCTAGTGTCGACGTGGAACTGTTTACACCTTCATCCAGTATTTGCAGCCGAATGCCACTTCTGGCATTCACGCTCCCGACCTGCCAGTAAAGTATGACTTCTGCTATCCTGACTTCATAGATCAGTAACAAAAAAATCTGCAACTGAACATCTGGTGAACATTCAATAACTGAATTTCTCACAGCAATATAATTTCGAATGCAAATTTCAAATACCTAAGATTGTTCAGGTAATAATCGCACTATAACCAAAGAGAATTCTATCAACAAACAATTTCATTGGTGCAAATAAAATAACTAAATTTCAGCTATCTTTATTTGTAATTGATTCATTGTATATTATCAATTGCTCCGCTTCATTCATCCTCATCTAATTTTAAATTATATATATATATATATATATATATAATATTATTTTTATATATATATATATAAAAGTTTTATTTTGTTTTGCATTTCAATATATTAAATTAGTGAAAATATTTCAATCTATTTCTGAGCTACCAGTATCCATTCACTTATCCGCCTGCAATCAGGTCCGCTGGGCAGAATCAGCTGCCCAGGATAAAACGGCATGATTAGTTAAGCTTAACTCGTATTAAATTCCAGAAACGTTTTCTATCCTCGGAGCGTTTTCCAAAAAGGAAACACAGTTGCTTCTAAATTATTGCCCGTATCAGATGACATCCATTGAAAATTGCCCCCTAACAAGTGCTCAATATATTGTGTATTAAAAGAATTGCCGCGACACCATTAATTAAAATTAACCGGTATTAAAGCTAAGTACGTTTTCCATCCTTGGATGCTCTCCGGAGAAAAAAAGAGACAGTTCCTTTAAAATATGTTCGTACGTCTGTATCAAATCATACTCTATGATAAAATGTGCCACTAACAAATGCTAAATATTATTATTACTATTATTATTCTTATTCCACTATATCACGACTAAAGATGTTATCAGGCGGCTCGAAATAAAATCTACTCCATGTTACAACATAAGGAGCAGATCTAGCTACTGTCAGTACCTCTTAATATTTTGCGCAAAATGTGGGCTGTTCCAAACACAGCAATTTCTTCCACTTCCCGATATTTTGAATTACCTGGGAGTTTCGCCAAGTTCATACACAAATTTTGCTGAACGATTCCCAGAGGTCCGAAGACTATTGGTACTTGTGCTTTTACGCCCCACATTCGGCTGATTTCGTTTTCCAAACCCTTGTCTTTAAGACGCTTCTCTGCCTTCTTGGTAACGACGTTTTGGTCGCAAGGTACAGCAACATCGACAAGTAAACCCGATTTTTTCTCCAAATCCCGGATAACAATATTCGGTTTGTTTTCCGCATCTTGCATTCAGTTTGGATTTGTTGGTCATACAATATTATACACAATCCAACAGACGTCACCGGCTTTGGTAAGTGTTCGTACAACTTGGAGCATGTGTTTGGAACTTCGAGGGCGGTACAGATCTGCCAGTGGAGATACTACACACCCTGTCGTGTCTTTTCAAGTATTCGGTCTTTGCTAGGATTGGACAAGCTGAGACAATATGATCAATGGTTTCTAGATGTTCCTGGCAAATGCGGCATTTATCATCTTGGGAAATTTTGAGAACCGCTTTATCATAATGTCGTGTTCTCAAGGCCTGATCTTGGGCAGCTATTACAAGTGCTTCTGATTTTGACTTCATTCTTCCCCTTTTGAGCCACATAAATGATTGATCTTTATTGATCTGTACCCTGTCCATTCGTTTCAAATATTGTTCGTGGAGTGGTTTGTCTCTCCACGATTTCTTTAACATTTTTTGTGTCTCATATTTCACGTTAAGTAGCATTAGAAGTTCAGTGTATCTGTTATTCTGCGTGTCTTGCATAGTCTTGTTCGCAATGTTTCTTGCTACACTTGCAATGCCTCTGTTTCCCATTCTTCGGTCAGATTTTATGACCTGCCTCATTAGTGGGTCATCTTAATGTGGTTTTTCGATCCATGATGCGAACTTCCTGTTCAGTCCAGTCCACTAGTCCGAAACTGTACTCGACAACAGGGACCGCCAAACTACCTATCGCTGATATTTTTTATTCCTGGAGTTCAGAGCAGATTGCAGTCTCACTCTTCTCTAATACTCCCTGCGAATTCTCTCTTTCATTGTGTCGTTCGAAATGGTCTCACATTCTTCAATGCTCAGATATTTCTAAGTTTTACCTGTCTCAAGATCTTGAATCACAGTGTGCGTATCAACTTTAATATTCTCCGACGTTGTCACTTTGCCTCTTTTGAAGTTGATTTTTGCACACTTGTCAAGACCAAACTTTATACAGATGTCATTGCTAAGTCATTCACAACAGACAGCATTTGGGTGAGAATGCTTCATTCCTTGCAAACACAGCATCATCCGTGTAAAACAAATGTGATACTGGTCTTTCATCACCATGGAGCTTGTATCCAAGTCAGTGTGCGCGAACTGTCTAGATAGTGGGAAAAGACTAATGCAAAACAACAGAGAGGATAGCGAAACTCTTTGGAAAATTCCCCTGTTTATCTGAATACTTCTTGTTTCTACTACTCCCTTTCCGCTGTGTATTAGTAACCTGGTACTCCACATTTCATACTAGCCTTGCAAAACTCAACAAGTCTAGGATGAAATCGATAGATCTCCAGAATCTTCAAAATCCAATCTGTGGTACACTGTCAAAGGTTATGTCAAATTATTATTATTATTATTATTATTATTATTATTATTATTATTATTATTATTTACATAAGGGACCTATAGGATCACAGGAAGTACAACATAGACGCTTTTCAGCACTTCCTAGTCTTTCTTGTGCCTATTTCCCCTTCATTATCTCAGTGTTTTCTTTTTCTTTCCTCTGATCAAAAGGTTCCAGGTTTTTTGTTTTTTCCCGCTTGGCCAATCCCCACAGTCACAAATTGACTGTATAAAATCCTTTCTATCTTGGATTTCCTGTTGTCTTATCCCGGCTTGTTTCAAGTCTTCTTTAATTTCAGCGATTCATTTTATTGTTTCAATTTTTGCTTTACTTCGGTTTTCATCGAATTCTACTACTTGTCTTGTCAACCTCGTTGGTTCCATTCTTTTAATATTTCCAAAATATTTTTTTAGTTTAGAATTTTTTAAACCTTTAAAATATTACTTCTTACTAAACCTTGAGGTTTACATAGTGCAGCACTTATTTCTTTCTTTTCTGGAAAAATAATTATGAAAATGTATTAAATATTAATTCAAATATTCTGGCACAAGTAAAACACTGTAAAAACTCGTATAACTCAAAATGTAATTTTTTTTAAACATTAAAGATGTTATTTTAGGTTTCCTGCGTGTATATTTACATTAAAGTCATAAAATTAAGAGCTAACACTAGATTCATAGGAAATGTTTGCTTTGAGTAGACATGAACATAGTTTTTTTTAAGAAAATGATCGGTGGCAACTTTTGTTTTCATGTCTTAAGAACGACATAACAAGCGACAAATTATGTGCCATTCAGTTTTGAGTTTGGATGAAATGGTTGTTTTAACTTTAAAGGATATGTCAGTCGTGGTTTCGAATTTATTTTAAAACCGTCGCCACCGATAAAATCAATATCAATGCTAACGTACTTTATGCATGATGAAAAGAGTGCTTATCTTCCGTGTGTGTGTCAAATGATTGTGTATTAACAAGTGAAAAAACTTAAGTTCCATTTTAAAAAATCAAAGATGACACAGTTTTTCCAAAAATAAGAAATATTACGAATACCATTTCTACAGCTAATCACATAATTCAGTATTGTTGGGTGAAAACAGCAATCGATAGAGAACGGCCTAAAAGTTATTGAAAGTGTCTGCTTCGATTCGTCTACTTGTATAATGAAGTGTATTTTATATCAAAGAACTTAAAATGCTCATTGAATTCCTATTATTATTTCCAACAATTGGTCATTATTTGGCCAAATAAAACACGTTGTCCTAGATGCAAACGTACCACGCTCTCTCTTCAGGCGACTGTGGACGAGGTCTTGGAAGTTTTTCCTCGTGATTAAGGTAGATCGTTTGTTACATTTAGAAATATTTCAGCTTATTTTTCCTTCGCTTCTCAAACTATATGGACAAAGACAATTAAAATTCATTCAACCAGGATAAAAATTCCTAAAATCTCTATTTATATCACAACTTTTTTTATCAAGTCTTAAATTACAGCTGAGGAATAAAATGTTTAAAACCTAATGAAACGATACTCCTGATTACCCAAATTATCTTATAATATATGGTTGCATTACACTTGAATATTGCTTCTACAATGTAGCTAAAAGTTTTCTGAAAAGTACTCATAGATCTTCACTGATCAACATCGTTGTTTCATATTCTTCATTTCTCTTTATAATATGAATTTATGCATTTGGGCTCATCACAACTATTCTTTCGAATTTATGGAACTCTCTTAACCCAATAATACAACGATATTAAACGAATATATTACTGCTATGTTTAGTATTAAATATTAGTTTTAAAAAAGCGTGTGTGGTTAAAAAAACTATGTTCTCGCCATTTCCCCATTCCGTCTTCCCTTTTGTCTTTCTTCCTCCATTTCATCTATTAAATCTCTTCTGTCTCCTTCTCAACGTTCTTTATATTCATTTTCTTGTTTTGTATTCCACCTGCTTTTCATCATTCTCCATTTCTTCAACACTTTCTTCCTCTTATTCTCCAACCACCCAACTTCATTTCCTCCTCCTTTTTCTTGTCCTCTCCCTCCTCTCCACCTCCTCTTCTCCAATATTATCTTTCTTTTTTATGTTCTCCTTCCTCTCGCCCTTTTCGTTTTCCACCTGCTCTTCCATTCAACTCGCGAATTTCCTCGTCTTCCAATTTGCCAATTTCCTCCTCTTCCAATTCGTCAATTTCCTCTTCTTCCAATTCGCCAGTTTTCTCCTCTTCCTATTCACCGATTTCCTCCTCTTCCCCATTTACACCTCCTCCAGCCACAGAATTCTTCCTCCTCCAACTTCCCCATTTCTCCCCCTCGTACTTCCCCATTTCCTCCTCCTCCAACTTCCCCAATTCCTCATCCTCCAACTTCCCCATTTCCTCCTCCCCCAACTTCCTCATTTCCTCCTCCTCCAACTTCCCCATTTCCTCCTCCTCCAACTTCCCCATTTCCTCCTCCTCCAACTTCCCCATTTCCTCCTCCTCCAACTTCCCCATTTCCTCCTCCTCCAACTTCCCCATTTCCTCCTCCTCCAACTTCCCCATTTCCTCCTCCTCCAACTTCCCCATTTCCTCCTCCTCCAACTTCCCCATTTCCTCCTCCTCCAACTTCCCCATTTCCTCCTCCTCCAACTTCCCCATTTCCTCCTCCTCCGACTTCCCCATTTCCTCCTCCTCCGACTTCCCCATTTCCTCCTCCTCCGACTTCCCCATTTCCTCCTCCTCCGACTTCCCCATTTCCTTCTCCTCCGACTTCCCCATTTCCTCCTCCTCCGACTTCCCCATTTCCTCCTCCTCCGACTTCCCCATTTCCTTCTCCTCCGACTTCCCCATTTCCTCCTCCTCCGACTTCCCCATTTCCTTCTCCTCCAACTTCCCCATTTCCTCCTCCTCCAACTTCCCCATTTCCTTCTCCTCCAACTTCCCCATTTCCTTCTCCTCCAACTTCCCCATTTCCTTCTCCTCCAACTTCCCCATTTCCTTCTCCTCCAACTTCCCCATTTCCTTCTCCTCCAACTTCCCCATTTCCTTCTCCTCCAACTTCCCCATTTCCTTCTCCTCCAACTTCCCCATTTCCTTCTCCTCCAACTTCCCCATTTCCTCTTCCTACAACTTCCCTATTTCCTCCTCCTACAACTTTCCCATTTCCTCTTCCTCCTCCTTTTCCAATTCGTCGTTTTTCTCTTCCAACTTGGCCAATTCCTCCTCCTTCTCCTCCCCTTCCTCCAAATCGCCTCCCTTCCTCTTCCTCCTCCTAACGCGCGAGGCAACCCCCTTGTTGCGTTGGCGTTGCAGCGAGAGTGGCGCGGCATGTGGGGCGGGTGCGAGAGCGGGGACCGGGGCGGGGTTGGGGTGGGGGGCCGTCGGCTGCCGCTGCTGATGGAGGCGGCGGAGTGGGAGGACGAAAGCGCGCGGGGCCTGCCGTCTCCGCCTGCGCCGCCGCCGCCGCTGCCACCGGTCACCGCCGAGCGAATGCCCGCGGCGGGGCTGGCCGGGCCGCCCGCAGCCGACGGCCGACGCTACTGGACGCGGCGCCGCCTGGACGACTGGATGCGCGCCGTCCCGCGCTCGCCCCGGCGCGCCCCCGACGACGACGCCCCGCCGCACGCGCCCCGCACGCCCCCGCGCACGCCCACGGCTCGCCCGCGCGCTCGCCCGCACGCTCGCCCGGGGACGCCTTCGCCGACGACGAGTGAGCCGCCCGCCACCCGATTCACATACAGCAGTGGTGCAAGGTCTTACACATGTGGCAGAGGCACGCGCCGTGGCACCGTAGCATGCCACGAGCTTCTCTGCGCAACTTGCGACGGGGGAAAGGGAACTATTAGTAATCCCACGGGTTGACAATAGGCATGGCGTTGTCTCTTGTGGCGGGGTGATGAACTGCGTGAAGGAGCGATTTCGTCGTGCCTCTCATGCCACGGACTCCCACTCGTGGCATCGACCTTGACAACACTGACATATAGCCTTCACTCGGAGCTACTCGGCAGAAGTGCTACGACATGAATTCCGATGATTTTAAAACATCCGTATTTTCATACAAACATCGATGTATTTACGCTAAACGTGTTTAAGATCGATGTTTTTTGTTAATGTTTTTTCGTGGTTGATATTTTATTTTTGAATAAAACCATAACACTAACTAAAACTATAATAATTTTCAGTTGCGTATAAATTGCGCAAAACAGTTGACAGAGTTTCAGTTGCGCAAAACCCAGTGACAGATTAAAAAGTTAGCCGATTATAAATGTAGAGTATTATTATTGTATTATGCAATTCGATAAAAGTTTTCTTTATTATTCTGATAATTTTTAACTTGGCTTGGTCAGCTAAATCTCAATTGTAAATAAACCCGACCTCCTAGAAATGGCATCCCTCCTTCCCTACGAAAACATTTATTTTTGGAGTTGAAACTAAAATACTTTCAAAAATATCGATAGTTTTCGGTCGATGTATTCTGATAATCGATTTTTAAAACTTGAACGTCGATGTCTCGTTGTTGATGTCACATCCCCACTCGCCAGCGCCGCTGAGAAGCGCTGCCGCTTCACATATGGCAACCGATTGCGGCGTCACTGAGCGTCGGGAAGGAAGGATTCGTGAGTCACGCCCCTCTGGGGCCGGCGTCCGTAAGGCAATCGACGTATAACCCTGCAAAAAGTGGCGCTTCACGAGGTCATGTGTTACATTTAGTACTGTATTCTACTTGTGATGGTGCAGAAGCTAGTTTGCGCTACTGGTGGCGGGAAGTGGGCGACGAACAGCGCCACTCGATAAATACCTCCATTTAAACCAATGGTTTGCCAGCAGTAGCGCAATCCAGAAGCCTTGCTGAGTGGGTCCGTGTGAAGGAACTCTTAACACGCGGTTCCCACTAGATCAGCCGAAGGACACCTTTGCAGACTGTCGAGAGCATGACAAAAACGTTTGAAGAGAAATTGTCAAAGAGTTTGATACAGACAAAAGAGTTTGTCAAAAACTGATCCAATAGTTCCTTTGCTTGCTCCAACAGCAATGTTCGTTAAATAAGATGACAAGGTACTATTTAAACTACTAAAACCTTTGAAATTTCGTACATTGAAAAAATGCAATTTACTTTTTGGATGTTTAGTGAGTTTTGTGCGAATGCCAAGAGCCACATGATCTACTGGATAAGTCAGTTACTCGTAAAACGTTACGTACTTCTTTCCAGTTCCCAACCCGTGTAATTATATTTGTGAACTGGAAACACTTCTTAGGGTTCACGATATAACCATTGCAAAAATAGTTATTTTATTTGGGGTCCATTTGATTTCTCTTCCTTCACCAAACTTCGAAATGTTTTCTAAACATTTTTCTTCTTCGACAAAATCAAAAACAGTCAACTAGTGAGAAGGAACTACCACATCAGAAATAATAGTTTTACGAAGTTCGATAACAGAAAGAAAATGGCCAGATAACAAATGTAAACCTCTCCAACGAGTATTACTCAATTTCCTGATTCTGGTGTCTTAATGTTGGTAGAATGGAGCCACCTGATTGTCCGGAATACCCGTATTCACGTCACGTCTACAAATCCTCACGAGTACGAGAAATTAGACCAGCACCCAAACCTCGAAAGGTACTATTTGTAGCTTACACATATATATATATATATATATATATATATATATATATATATATATGTATATATATATATATATTGAAATGTACCAACAACGTCTCGTCATAGACACTTACGAGATCGTTGGCATCATTCATCTAAGATGGTTATAATCGTGACCCGTTCCGAATTTATATTAAAATTTTGGGCGCCAGGAACAGGTTACGTTAATTAAAAATGACCAATGCTTCCACAGCTAATTTCAACAAATGTATAAATGTCCGGCTAGCTGGGTCAATGGGTCCCGTTATGGATAATCGCTATCGCCTAGATAGCCGAATACTTGATCTACCAACTGTACAGTATGGCGAGGAATCTGAAAGGGAATAATTATCTATTTCTAACTATTTAACAATTTTGATTGACTAAATGAAAATCTTTTCATTTCCAAAAGAAAAAAAATCAACAATTTATTTAACAATATTTACAATTGTTTTTGTCCTTAGGTCATGACCTCGTTTTAAAATATATCTTTTGTACTGCAGTACTTATTTACCGTCTTGGTCGCCGCCGCCCCGCAGTCTCTTCTCACTTGAATGTAGGCGATCCCAAGTTCCGCTTCTCTCTTCTAATCTTGCGACGTTGCCCACGCAACCAGCCTTCACTGACTAGAATATCTACCGGTTCTTAATTGGTATTCAGAGTTCCTAGTCTTCCCCAACTAGCGGTAAAATATTAAAGTCCAAAACCGCAATATAAGAAAAAACTTTCAAAGTCCTAATCGAACTTCCCGATTCCGAAAAAACTATTGAGTCTCACTCGAAACTTACAAGTCCTACTTCACTAATGTTGATCTCGCGAGCGATCTTTACTACTCGACGACCACTATCAGAATGTCCAGTTCTCCCTGTTCTTTCGCCCTCAACGCTTCGGTATCTGTCCTTCGTTCCTCTGTTTTAAAACAAAACGACAAAATTAGACAGTCTATTCTCCCTTAGCCAATCCATTCATCTCTTATCAAACCAAGTAGCCACGCCCTCGACAGTCATTCCTTTTCAGACTAATCACACATTATTTTATTTGTCTATCTAGCCAGCGCCACCATCTCTTCAAGGCCTGAATGCAGTTTGTTGACCTTGCCAACCACTGCGCCGGCGTTGCTAAGGCTGTATATCGCCATTTGCATACCCTTTTCTCCAACCCATTTGCAGCCAATATTATTAACAAAATATTATATATTTTGGTATATCACAATATATATAAATATATTCATTTTGCATTCTATTCACAATGGAATGTAAGTAATAAAAAGAACATAACTTAGAAATAGTTGCATAGCTGGGTTGGTGCTAATAGAAATGGGCTCACCTCACAATTCAACATAAAAATGTATTTTAAAATAGAATGTAGAATATAAAAGTTTTTATTAAAAACAAAAAATATTCATTATTATTTTTAATACTTAGTATTTATAATAATTAGGTACTCACTGGAAAAATATATAATTAAATAATGTAATACTAATAAAGTAATATGTAATAATTATGTTTTTCTATTAACCTTTTTATCTTGACTATTTCACTCATGTCTATCCGCGTCGTAAGTAGCCAATGGTAAGCCTGGATATATTCAAATTAAAACCAATCCCAGATGTTTATCGCCATCAGCTTGTTTACCTTTTTTATCGCTGTAAACCTTTGTTTACCTTTTTAAGATAACGATAGCAATTGTTTCACCTCCAAAATAGCTCTTGTGCATCAATATAATATTAAAATGTGTGGTTTTGTAATGTTTAAAACTCTGAAATAGAATCTATTATTAAAGATTCAGTGCCGAAAAACAGCAAAACAAACAGAAAAAGTGTGTAAAAGAAATTTCAAGAATTTTGTCAAGACAGAAAATACAAATGGACAGCACAAACTACAAATGAAATTACATATGTTTTAGGCAATTAATATACGAAGATTAGATTGCGAAGAGTACAAAGAATATGCCATCAAAACTATGTGGAACGTTACAACCAAAATTATTCAGGAAAATATTTTAATGAGTACACACGTGTAATCAGTCCATTCGAAATTGACGAATTCCGCTGCTAATCCATCTTGTACATCTTCCATTTCAAATACTTCTATGGAAGACCAAGACTTGGAAACCAACTTCCTACAACTTTAATGATTGTGCTTTTAATAAATGTTCATGTCAGTAGCCTTGTTAGAATTGTTTTTCCGAAAGTTTTATTACCATAAAATTGAAACATATTTGAAATCATTTTCTGCATTAAACTGTTATTCAAATGTTACTTGATTATATGTTATTCCAGAAGGCAGTGATAAGTCGGAACTGAATGAAAGGTTTTCATTTTTCGGTTGTAATTTTGAGTAATATTTCCCTTTTTCGTAATTCCTGTGATTTAAATTATCCTTTCAAATCATGTAATGTGTTTATTTGTGAAATAGTCACACTAAATATCACTCGAAGTGCTGTTCTAGCCGGTAAATTCACTCCTCGCTACGCGAGTCGTGAATTTACCGGCTAGAACAGCACTTCTCGTGATATTACTTATGATAATAAATTGAATACTACAAAAAATGGATATTAAATAACAAAATCATAAAGTTATGATGAACACTGACAAATTCAATCTTCAATGAAAATGATCAATTTGTATAGTTTTTAAATAAAAAATTTCAGATGGTTTCACCTACCCAAAAGTCATCAACAAGTCAAGTTCACGAAAGTCACATGCCCGCCAAGCACCAATGTATGATGGGTTGCCTAATAGCCAGGGGGCAAGTGTGATCTGGGACCACCGACCGCCTGTTCCATCTACCTACGTCATTCCTTAGGAATTAATTGCATTTATTCTCACTTTTAAAAACTTATGTGATCCTTTATAATATTCGTATGATTTACACTTTTGTATAAAATTATACTCCCGACGATGGCGAATGGTCAATGCCACGTCTTCAATCTTTGCGAAAATGTGTTAAGATCAGCTTCAGTTGTTCGTAATTACCATAATCTAAGCAGATGTGGTTTCTTCAAATATCCGACTTTTCCTGAGATGTGGCGTTTACCAACAACATCCGTGCACAAAACAACTGATTGATGTAGACGTTTTCGAAAGTTGATTGTAATAGATGTTTCGGGCACACCGCGCAATTTGTAGTGGCCGCCCAGGCCACTAAGGCTGCCGATGGGAGCCAGTAGAGGACCGAAATGACGGCGCCTGCTCAGAACAATTATTGGCAGTCAGTGAATAGGTCGAGAGGTAAATCACTGACAATGATGAGGTCGGTTCTAAAGAAACCGTCAATTGATCTGGCACATCTCCGCCATTGTCGCTTATCTTTAGCGCCCTTCAGGCTCCTTATTAGTGATCATCTCGTAGTTTACCCAATACCACTAATACATTCTAGCTTCATAAATAATGGTACTCTCTAGCTATACTTACAAGCACATCATGTGTGTAATTCAATATTCTGCAGTTACATAAAGTGATGCAGAACGTAAAATGTATTACTGGCTTTGAAAAACGTTATAACTGTTGTGTTATGGAGTTATGAAAAACGAGATCTAACGAGGGCAGGTATTGGCCACGATACCTAATTTTTGTATTTGCTTTTTAACCTCTTTCAAATAAACCAAGTTTAATTTAGATCCAGTGTCATCGAATCAGGGTCTTTCCTTGTCAGCAATATAATAAAATGTGAAATTTATGTTTAGGAGTGAGTGATCAACTATTTGAAATTATAAAATGTCATGTGCACGAAAGTAGAATTATTGTTTTCACAAATATTTAATGTAAGTTGTTCACACCACACATGCACCTTTTACAACTTACTTTTTCTCCATACCTACAAAACATGCTTCATCGGACCTGACTGATATGAAGTTACGGCATCTTCCGATGCACAAGGAGTTCGCTAATTAGAAATTTGACATGTTAATGACGTCAGTTAATTTACCTTCTATTTGATGACTTCCAGCCGAGAACTCGCCAAACGAAGAAGAAAGAAATCACGTTGGGAGACCTGAGTACAAACGCTCGTATACGCAGTACATCAGAAGAATCTGGTCGTCTGAGAAAGTAAGACCTTTTTCCCGAGAGTCTACACCATGTATTATTAACACACATTTCTCTGTGGAACGCATCAATCGATAAACAAAAGACATATCTCAAGTGACCGGTTTTAAGTAAAAAAAAGTAATTTTGAAGTGAGACGAATAATACGAAACTCAAGGTACGCTGTGTCAATCTGTAAGTATTCCTCACTAGGACTCCTCTTAATCAGTTCTATGAAATGTCAACTTATATAAGCTGCTATTGCCAAAAGCACCTTATTTCTCAACGATTTCCATATTTTCAAAGTGTCAGCTATAAAGTTGATCACATTAGATCTTTCAAGAAGTCCACATACACTCTACTGCGGAAAAGCACTTTGCACTTCAAGGAAACGATATTGAATTAATTGTAATTTATTGTAAGTAAATGAAAAGTGAACGTACACTACAAAAATAAGTGCTGAATTAAAAACTGTCCGGAAAACACGTTTGATCGAGAAATGGTATATTATATTAATTATTTTCTTTGCTTTAAACACCGTTTAATTTTGTATCAAAATCCTCATTTCATTTTGGTGATTCTCTGAGTACTCTGACTACGTACTTTTGAGAATGTTGAAGAATTTTGTACGACATTGTACGAATAGAATAAGGATAAACATATTTTTGTGTGCGTATTTGTTGAACGAACCCTAAGTTCTAAGTAGAGAAAAACTGAAAAGTTTCAAGATTCCATGGTGACATTCTAAATTTTGTGTTTTGAAATAAAACTAAATACGTTCAGTGAATTTAGAATTTGCTTTATATAACTACTAATATCATTTAAAAGAATTGTATTGAAACGATGTATAAGTCATGTTGGGGTATTATTTATGTCCTACTCACTGCTAATTTGGTTGTAAACGGAATTTTACTTTCGTTTTATTCCTACGGAGATAAATGTAACGACTAAGCCTTAAGTACTTTCTATACTACAAAACAATTAACATTAAGCCAAACGGCAAATAAAAAACTGAAAATTGCAATAACTCGCGTATGAAACTCGATGTAATGGGTATTAATACACTCGTGTGAAGTTTACGATACTCGCTCGTATTATAATATCACACTCATGGATCAATTCTGTGATATACCAAATGCGGGAGGGCATTCGAAATTAAATAGTTTAAGACTTTAATGCTAATTTAAATTAAAATTAGGCACCATAGTAACAGGTTGCTAGGGTGAACACAGATATTTAACATTTCACGATATTTGGTAAACGGGCACCTTAGTAACAGAGGTAAACAATTTCATGAGCCCGTGGATGTAATGTAGAATCAGTCGAAAGATGCGTGTGTAAGAGTGGAAATTTCGCCCAAGAGTGCACCTTGGTTAGAGGAGTGAATACTTAATAAGAATCCGTTGGTAGGGAATGTAAAACAGAATTTTGGACAACAATGAACACAATGAACGAGTTTTCGTGGATTGAAGAACGAAAAAATTAGTTAGTTTCAGCTCAGATCTCATAGCGAGAGGGTCATTTGTGAATTAGGGGGTGCGTATCCGAGTTCAGACTTGATTTATTTTTTGTGATCGAAAGTAGAGACTTATTTAAAAATCCAGAGATACAGTTCCACGCTCGTATCGTAATATCGCACTCGAATATTAATGCCCATCATTACATCATCGTTTCATAATGTACTATTTGAGTGCAGTAGGATGTTTTGGCCCGCAGGAAGGCGGGGGACGAGGAGAGCAGCGTGGGCGGAGGCGCCCCGGCCAACGCACATCCGCGCGCACGCGTGCGCTTCGTGTCCAAGAAAGAGGAGCAGAAGGTGCGACAGAGAGGAAGTGCAAAGCTAAGCACGCGCTGGGCCGGAACGGTTAAGATCAGCGGTTCCCAACGGGGTCGGTATAGACCCCCCTGGATCAATGGCCGAGTCAGTGGCGAGCCGATCAATGGCGCCTAATCAGTTTAATCAAGATCTCATTCATTACAAAAAAATAATGAAATTGCTTTCTTATATAAGTAAAAAACCTAGAAAAATAAAGTACAAATTCGCCTCTCTCCTTTCGTATTCCTCGTTCACGGATTGAAGTTAGGATAATTCAAGAAATTATAACTGTGCATTCACAACAATACTATCGCACAAGAATGTACTCTCCGCAATTCGCATTGGAGAAATGCTACGGCCAGCTCTTAAGACGCATTTCGTAACCATTTCATTAGAAATAATATTAAATAAACTCAGCTACTCAAAAGCAGAAGAGTCTTCGATTACTGCAAATCGAGATATTTACGAGAGTATTGGTGCACGAAATTGTTATCTATTTATGTGCAATTTTCTGTGTCATGATTACGGATGCTGAGTATTCAAGATAAGACGTAAAGGAGTCGATGAAGCAAACAATTATCTTCAAAGAGGTCGCTGAAAGAGAAGGTTGGGAATCCCTGGTTTTAATCCACTGACAGTATGGTTCGGACAACGGGCGTTCCGCCCACTGTATTCGTTCGGACCTGACTACCAACACGGTTGTGACCCTGGGAAACTTCTTACAGTTCATTTTCGCAGATTTGCCTGATGTAGACAATTAACCGTGCTAATGTAATAAAAAAGTAAATAATGTAACTTTTTTAGGATACCCGCTTTAATAAACACTAACAATTTAATCATGAAGAATAACTCACAGTCATCTCAAAGATTCTTTTCGACTCGAGCTATATAGCCAGGACAGACGGACAGACATGTTTTGTCAATCGATTTTTCAGAATCTAGGACCCACAAAACCTGGGTGTAGTACCATCAAATTTTGATTTATAGTATTATTGTAATTTAAATCACCATTTTTCAAATAAATCCAACGTCATGGATTATTATCAAAGAAATTTCCTTCAAGTTACTTAAGCCTTTATTTTAAAGCGGAAATACAATTAAATGATGTTGAAAGTTTTGAACACGTGCAGTGTAAATTAATTAAAAGCATTAATTTTTTAAAATATTTCACATCATTTTTAGCAGAAACCGTCAAAAAGTACTTTCACATTTCTGTATTACATTCACACTGACTGTTAACGGTGTAGTTTTCATCTCCTCTTTGAACATTCCAGGTTCAGCCTGAAGCCAAGAAGAAGAAGAATATGAATGAAGGATTTAAGGAGATATATTTATTATCTATGAAGCGCCTCGAAGACGGAAATAAGAACTGTCCCAAAAGGTTAATTTCCATTTAAATTGCAAACTTTCGTTTACGATATTTTCATTCAACCTTGGAAAACATTTAGCAAGCATTCATTGAACTTCATGTTTTACACAGTTACATCTCCCTACAGCATTATGACCCGCTTGCACTGAGTTACATGACATAATATTAAAATCAATGAATTTCGAAAAATTACGTGTGTGGCACTTTTTTACACCACACTTTTTCAAACCTATCTCGTGCCCATAACATTTACATTATGAATGTATTTCATGATTTAGTGCATAATGGGGCACAAAAGCTTCAAGCGTCCTCGTGTTTCTCGAAGTGCAAGTATAAGGTATTCGAAATTATGTGTTGTCTCAAAGTCTGTTAAGCTACATCTTTTAAAGTACCCCCCCTCCCATCGGACCTCTAGAGCAAAAGTGTCAATGGCCATTCTTCTCATATCAAGAGGCATTGAATTGCCGTAGCCGGATCTTCCAATTCCTAGGTTCGAATCGAAATGTATCATACTTTTTGCAAATCCTAATCGAACACAGCCAACCTCGACTCAATCGTTTTGGTATCGGAGTACTATTTCTTTCTCGTGTCGCGTAATGAAGTCCCCCCCCCCAACCTTACTCGCGAGTTCACACATACAAAAACGTATCATCCTGTATGTTCTAAAACGGCAGTTCCAAACGCGTAAATGCACAAAACGTTTCTAGGGGATAAAAAGAAGCGTTGACAGGAGGTATAATTTTTCTTCACTAAAGACACAAAGTATTCAGTTCTTTAGGTCGATGTAGAGTACATAAAGGACGCGGTTCAATTTACTGAATTTTAAATGGGTCCATTATTTGTAATATTTATATGCCCCGTTTCATAATTATGTAATCCCGTCATACAATAAAAATGATTACAAGTGGAAATGAAGGGGAAGTGAAATTTATTGTCAGCATGTTTTATATAATAAACACCGCCAAGAAGGACCAATCCCAACGTCAAGAATCAGTAAAAGAATCCACAGACGCGTGCATTCGGATCTGAGGAATGTGACCACTTAAGGGATTTCAGTACAAGCAGCGCGCGCAGTGACGGGGCCGAGAGTGAGTGGTTTTCATCGCTCGACCACAAGCAACCGGTCGGCCTTGAGCGGTTTTCCACAGATTTCAATCTCTATTATTGATGAGATTTTCAATGGAACTTTAAATCTTAAAAACATCCATGTTCCTCAAAAATTTGCATTCACAAATTACTACTTGTATGTGCATGTATTTTGGCATTTTGGGTCGATAGACCGACTAGCCAGCTAATGGTGACCTCCATGCTAGGTGCCTCATTAAATTCTCGTGCTTGTGGGTAAGAGCGACATGTGGCGGGACAGACATATTCCATCTCTGTAACTAGCAAAACTCCGCCTGCCTGAGCTTTTCTTTGTCACACTGCTACAGAAACCGGGACGATTTTTTAAAGGAAAGCTACAATTCTATTTTTGCCTTCGACCGGTAACCGTATCTAGGACAACACGACGAAGTTAGTACGTTTCCAAATGAGGCATTCTAGAGGCTTGAAATTACTTCTTCAGTAACTTAAAATGTCCACTTCAATAAGTGTATATAATGCAACTCGAACAGTAAAAAATGTCTTGATGGATATTGAGCGACTAATACGATAAAATTAACTATCATTAGAGTTATCGAATCAACAATGTTGACTTCTACAAGCTAGATATTTCTTTGAAATCAATGAATAAAGGAGATGTGAATTAAAAATTTTCCTAGACGTAAAAAATTAAATTAAGTTTACACTATCAATGGAATTTTCTTTAAATCCTTGTCTATTCCTCACAGAAAGCAATGTAAGTAATTTTCTTATTCCAAATTTAGATTAAATGCAGAAGAGGAGCCTGCTCTCCCACAGATTTGTTTGCCTTCAACGCAAGAAGATAGTGGCCCAATTTCCAAAATACGCAAGGTAGGTCTTATTACAATCCTTTTCTAGATATTTAAAATAGGACTTATAATATGTTATATATAATTTTACAAGTATTTATTTGTTTATACTCTACTACAAAAACAGACCATTTAATTGAAAAAACATACCAAATCAAATGATTTCGCCTTCCACAATTTTCCTTCAAAATAGAAAAATCCCTTCCGCTGAATGATGGAAGTGCTTTGTTTTCGGAGAAAAATGAATTCACCCCTCCGTATATCCCATTCCGTCACAAATACAAAACGTTATTTTTAAAAAATTGAACAAAACGTGAATATCAAACTTCGCTATTTATACATTTAAAATATTAAGGGGTTTCGTTTAGACAGAAGTTCCAGTTAACCAAAGTTTGTGATTTTAAATGTAAAAACCTCAGACGTGTTATCACCTGCTTTTATTAACAGGTTTTAGGGTATTACTACATTGTAACCGCATCTAAAAATTAATTGAATGAACCCGTATCTTCAGTTATTTGTTCTTTAGGACGTTTTGCTTAGATAGATGCATCGGTCTATCTAAAGATGTTGACGTTTCATGGACTTGCGCGAGAAAATTTATTTTACAATTTTCAAGGCGAAGGTAGGGATTTTTTTTTAGTTTCACAATGAGTCTTTTTGAGTGCAAAGATAAGCGAGGTTGCAATGTCTAGCAGTGGTCTGACACATGTGTCCCTTGAAGAAAAATGTTACAGTGATTTTAATTACAGTGCTGTATTACTGTAAGTAAAGTTGGAGAACAGATTTCTTGCTGTAGGTCATTACAATATGCCAACTCGTGCTATGTATAATGCTTTCTAATTACGTTTTCAGAATATATTTACTTTTGTATTCACAGTGAATAGTGTTTTTATTGTTTCAGAGTTTTTATTCTTCCCCCACTTTATTTACCTTGGAAAATAAGTACCGAAAAGCTTTGAAACAAATTTTTTTTCGATTCTCCTTAGAGTGTAAATGTAGTACTTTTCTGAAATAATTACTTTCCTCTTTCCTTTGCGCGATTTAATCGCAGGAGCTCAGATAGTGACTTTATTTCACTACACTTTTGTCAGTCAAAGGTTTTTAAAAATAAGGACAATTTACATCAACACACAGAATCGTCAAAATTGGGTGATTTTATCTAAAATTGTGCATTTTTAAAAAGTGTTTTTGAATGTAATTTGGCGTAATTGAGTTTGTTCCATTCAGTACCAGGTATCGTTTCTTTAACACTTTATGTCAACTTGCGGTGCAAAATGCATTTTCTAAGAATGCTTTCTTTCTGCTTTTTTCTAAGCATATCAATTTTGAAGAAAATCGGCTGAACGGTTTAGCTGCTAGCGTTGTCAATCACAGACGTACGACAGACGGACTGACGTTTGTGCCGTCATTAGATTTTTTGGTATCAAGGACCCATAAAACTTGGATTCTGGTTACACCACGTGATAGAGGTTTTAGCAACGATTTATCCACTTTTTCCTTATCAGGCCCTGTAATAAGAGTTTTCTGCCAAAAAATTCGCCGTGTTTTCGCGTAGCATTACATAACCTTTTCTCTACTCCGAAGCTAGAACGTAAAACTGCTCTTTCGTTTGGTGGCTGGAAGGGTGTAGCAAAATGCATTCGATCTCTTCACATCTATCCGAGGAGTAACCACAATCAATTAATCCCAAACTTGATACCCAATTTTGTGGAGATTTTAATATCCTACTTTGCGAGTTCTGTCCTAGTGATCTGAAAGAAAGAAAATACCTATTTCTATAATACGAAGTATAGTGTGTTTATTATACTGTTTACGATAACAGAGGGAGGGGGATTCTGATTAATGAAAGTAATGGGTAAGCGGTAATTAAGGAAATGAACTTGGTAGACCTTCAAGATATCTGTCAATCCACTGAAAGAATTACAGCCTGTTTATCAAATATATTGCCTCTCAAGGTTGTCAAAACTGAAATATTTATGGAGCTGGCGAGTGAAGCACCAGGAAATGCTTCTACATGCTTTAGAACAGAACGACGTGTTAGATAAAAAAGCTAGAGGATACTAAAGGAAAATATTGTAATGGCAAGAGTAGCTTTTGACATGTTACAGCAAGATTTACGAGACCACATATTTATTTTATTTTTGGAAAGTTTTGGCACATTTCCAATATTTTAATGCCACTGTAGAAATGAAACTGTCGTGTTTCCAATATTAGTAATCATAAGAAATTTTCTCTTGTGAAACGTTTTCCTTTCAATGCAATTCAAACTTCCACGTGCTCGAGGGCGCAAAAAGGGACAGTTGTAACTTCAGCAGTACGTTCTATCGTACTCAAGCGATGTAATTGCTTCCTCATATTGCTCTATGAAATATCAACATACTCCTAGTAACAAAGCGTATAATTAAAATATCGTCTAAGAAGAGATTTTTAAAACGCATTTTCCCTCTTTCCCAACATTATTTTTCTTTTTATTCTATATATCCACATTTCTTGCCGCAAAAGGGTATTCAAACGGGTTAATTTTCGTTTTATATTGGTTAGATCAGACCTGCACAGCATATTGCACTTTCACTGACCTCAGGAGCTGCGTGCGGGCAACTGGGTGCAAATGAGAAAATCGATGAAGGGTGGGGATGAGATCCAATCTAGGAGTGGGGACACCAATCAGAATGCGCATTCGAAAGATAGCGCGTAAATTTAAAGAGCAATCGGCAAGAACATGACGGTCATAAACAGTTCAAGTAATTTTTTTTGTATTATATTGCACATGTTTGTTCTCGGTATATGACAGGGCGAAATATGAAACTACCACGAATTATACATATTAGATTTCGACATCAAGTATTATAATTGCTTGTAGGGCTATAATATAATTCGCTTTGCTACGATCTAATCACAAATTTAGTGTTGTGCTAAACACAAAATTTTGATACTGAATTGTTTTTGTTTGATGACAGCAATACACTAATTTTTATTAACTATGTTTAATTGAATAAGACGGTTCTCTCTAAGCAAAAACATATTGTTCTTAAAAAAATCATGATCTATTTTCTGTTCTAATTTCTAACAAGAGAGTAGAGTCGTTTACGAGATCGTATAAAAATATAAAGCCCTTGCATTATATTTAACAATACCCATGATTATCTTATGATTGTCCATAGCATATCGTCCACGGAAGTTTGCTCGTTGATGTCTTTTTATTCAGTTTCATAATGGGGGAAAAATGGTCACAAATGTGCTATTAAACATTACCCTTCTTGGAATTGCCACATATTCTATTTTATGTCAATCTTGATGGTGAGAGATTGCTCTCATGATTTGTTCATTTTTTCTATGATTTGAAGATTATAACATTCCTGGTGAACAATCAATTATTAAATTGCAATTTTGTGTTAGATAGAATTAAATAATATTATATATATATATATATATATATATATATATATTATAAGCATATATTTTAAAGTTATTGCTTTAAAATAATGCTTAAGAGTCACAATGAGCATGTTACTTTCTTTAAAAAAATTAGAAAATGAAAATACATACAGTGGTGGATACAAAGGTGGATAGACAGTAGTGCACAGAACGTAACAGTGAATTATGACCCTGGTAACTTGAAATACTAGACATAATCCATTTAAGCAAATGGGCATTAGTTTTGAAGCATGGATCATTATTAGACGCCCAGGCATTCAATCTACGCGCCGCGTCGTGCTACGTCCGACTTCCTCCCCCTCCCGCAAAGATTCCTACTCCCCACTACTTGCACTTTCGGCCGCTGCCACGGGCAGACGATCGGCTCCCAAGTGCAGAATGCCCGCGGGAGCAGGCGTTGTGCAGGTCTGGGTTAGATGGTATTGCGTTGTTTTTTCTTATCCTTTCTATGCTTAATTTAAATGAATTATTTATAGATGGGATTATGGTATTTACATAAATTTGAACTAATGAACAGAGTGCAGTATTGGTTATTAGACTATTGATTATAGTCCCCGACCTATCCAAGCTCAAATTTGCAATTTGTTTTTTCAGAGCAGAATTTACACAAAAGTTACATCGCTCTTCGCAGCAAACCACTCAATGGTTGTTGATGTCACTTATGATGAGACTGTAGTTTAAGATAATGGTTGGAAGATGCGTTAAAAAATAGATAACCCGGTGAAAATACACCAAGTGTCCTTTTTCGTAACCATGAATTGACATGAAAAGCGTGTGTCGAATTACTAATAAAATTACATGTTAAATTCGTGCTTATCATCGTACAAGTCTTCATATTTCTAATATTAAAGTGTACACTCACGCCTTCTTCTAGACTTCCGCAGAAGTGCAGAAGACATCAGCAGAATATGCAAACAAACTTGCGACGACTACAAAACTGCCTTGCATAGAGCAAAAAAAAGCATTCGAAAAAAGAAATAAAGAATAAAAGAAATCGTTTGGATCGGAAAAGGTAACAGAATAACAGGGATGTTCCAGCAAAGGGGAAAAATCTACCAAATATTATTTGGTACAGAAAACTCTTCTTAATCCAAATTTCTAATGTAATTCGAAAAACATCGATTTATTCAAAATTAGACTTAGCCAATCAAATAATTCCCTAAAAGTATCAACTAAAAATTATATTTGATCAAATGAATTCATAAACAGATCCTAATTGGTTTTAATGCTGTAAACTCTGCTGTATTTTGCTCGTATTGTTCAATTTTCTCTCAATTGTCACGTATTACTATTGGCCCTCTTTCCGCTGTACGAAAAACAACAAATTTACTAAAATTGCTCACAAAACAAGAAAATCTGCAAACACTAATTTCTGATAACTTTTGAAGCTTTCTTACTTTATCCGGATTATCAGGAGATGCTATCTCGTAATCACCTCAGAAATACACGAGCTCTTTCTCAACTGAAACAAATGTTTTTTAATACTTGCATCTACAAAATCTACTTTGAATTACCCGAATTTAACTTCCAAATTCTCTAATCTAATCTACACGTTTAATATTGATTTATATGGATTCAATGGAAATAAACTTTTGTTCAAATTATCCAGAGTTCATGTATTGCAAAGTGTGATTTGTTTCACCTTGTGAATTATGATTTGTGAAGTTCCGCCATCGCTGGTAAGGAGAAAGCCGTAGTCACCTTTCCACCCGTCAAGGTCATTCAGACCTCCTCCTGAAGTGCAGCTGCAGAGAGAGAATCATCGCCTACGACTACAAGCAGCCATTGCAAAGGCTCTGGAGAAGACTGTCAACAACACTACATGTCGGTGGCCGTCAATTAACGCTGGGCGTACGTTCAATAGAATGCAAGTGATTTTTGTAGACGAAGGGAATACAGAACTATACCCAATCTGCTTCGCAGAACAATGTCAATATAAATTATTGTCTTTAGAATAACAAAGTTTTTTCGATTGATTGCAATTTAATGGGATTCGCCTTTTTGTTCATAAGTATGTTCATAATAATGATTTATTATGATAAATATGATATTTTATATGAATGTTCATAATAATGATTTTATTACGGTTCATCCTTGGTGGCTCGTTCCGTCCTGTTCAGTACTCAATTGCTGCTGAAGTGTGTCTGGTCCCCCCATTTTTTCCTTCGCATGCACTATTATTTCTTTTTTCCTCTTTTTCACTTTCATCTCTATTTCAAGATGCCTTTGGGAATATATCTGGTTTCATTCTCCCTTACACGTTGTTGCCATTTCCATTGGTATCATTTTAATTAATTTGCTGTTTTTAATTTCCAGACATTTTCTTCCGACTTAATTTCTTATTCTTTCTTGAAACTCCTATCAGCGATCTCGGCTGTCTCATCTTGGGTGCCTCTAATATACATTTGGCATTTTAATATTCACATTTCGCTTCCGAGTAGTAATATTGGTTTGGTTCCACAATATAATGTCTGTAGATTAGTTTCCCAGACTGTCTCTTTAATTTATAACGATCCGAAGAATGGTCCAGGATTAATTTATAGACAATCAGTCCGTCCGGCTGTCTGTCCGTCCGTCCGTCCGACTATTCGTCCGCTGTCCGGCCGTCCGGCTATCCGTGGTTTGGTTTAAACAAAACCTTTTCTTAAAAAGTCAGCTTTTTAAAAAGTTATGCACATTTTTTTTGAAAAAAATAGTATTTCTCGCATAATTTGTTTGTGTTTGATACAATTGATTAAAAACGCTTATTCTCCAAAACTGTTCCAAAATTGTTCTACATCTTTTTTTAACGGATAGAGCAAGGAATCCTTAAAAGAATAGCGCATGTCTCATTTTCGTTGGAGTATGAATTTTTGGAAATTGCAAACATATAAATAATGCGAGGAATTTTTTCTGTACTGGCACCGTCAAGTTGCTTCTTTGGTCGTTTTTTGAAATGTTCTTCTTATTCTTCAGTTGTTTCTATGTATCTTGCCATTTTTTATTCGTCTTCTCCAATAAATCTGTAATAATAATAATAATAATAATAATAATAATAATAATAATAGTAGCAACAACAACAACAACAAAATACAAGAGTATGCTAGTTTTGTATCAATAACGTTGCAGATTACATATTCTTATTTAGGCTAGTTGGCATTGATCAAAAGTAGGCTGCTATTATTATTATTATTATTATTATTATTATTATTACTGTTATTATTTTTTCCATTACATCACGACTAAAGATGTTATGAGTCGGCTGAATATAAAATCTACTCCAGGTTGCAAACAGCTACCTAAGGAGCAGATCCGGGTGACTGTCTGTGCCTCTACAATACTTTGCGCAAAATGTGGGCTGTTCCAAATAAAGCAATTTCCTGCACTTCCCAGTCTTTTGAATTACCGGGGAGTTAGACAAGTTCTTACTCAATTTTGCGGAACAAATCCCAGAGCTCCGATAACAATCGGTGTGACCTGTGCTTTTACGCCCCACGTTCGGCTGATCTCGATTTCCAAACTCTTGTATTTAATACGTTTCTCTGCCTCCTTGGTAACGACGTTTTGATCGCAAGGTACAGCAACATCGACAAGTAAAGACGACTTTTTCGCCAAATCCCGGATAAATATATCCGGTGTTGTTTGCCGCTATCTTGCGATCAGTTTAAATTTGTTGGTCGTACAATATCGTACACAATCCAACAGACGTCACCGGTTTTGGTGAGTGTTTCGTACCACTTGGGGCATGTGTTTGGAACTTCGAGGGCGGTACAGATCTGCCAGTGGAGGTAGCTACACACCCTGTCATGTCTTTTCAAGTATTCGGTCTTTGCTAGGATTGGACAAGCTGAGACAATATGATCAATGGTTTCTACTTGCTCCTGGCAAATGCGGCATTTATCATCTTGGGAAATTTTGAGAACCGCTTTATCATAATGTCGTGTTCTCAAGGCCTGATCTTGGGCAGCTATTACAAGTGCTTCCGATTCTGGCTTCATTCTTCCCCTTTTAAAGCCACATAATGATTGGTCTTTATTGATCTGCACCTTGTCCATTCTTTTTAGGTATTGCCCGTGGAGTGGTTTGTCTCTCCACGATTTCTTTAACATTTTTTTGTGTCTCACACTTCATGTTTAGCAGCATCAGACGTTCAGTGTCTGTATTATTCGACGTGGTCTTGCCTAGTTTTCTTCGCAATGTTTTCTTGCTACATTTGCAATGCCTCTGTTTCACATTCTTCGGTCAGATTTCATGACCTGCCTCATAGAGGGTCATCTTGATGGCTGACTACCATACTTCCCCAACCCGACTATTGCGTTGTGCCAGGCAGCCTCAATTTGTCTGAGGCCTCTTCCCCTTCCTTACGTGACACATAAAGTCTATGTATATCAGCTCGAGGGTGGGAAACTGATGCATTGTTAGCAGTTTCTGGTTTTTCGATCCATGGTGCCGAATTTCTTGGCTCAGTCCAGTCCACTAGTCCAAACTGTATTTGGCTACAGGCAACCGCCAAACTACCTATTGCAGATATTTTATTCCTGGAATTCAGAGCGGACTGCAGGACCAGGTCTTACTCTCATATAATACTCCTACGAATTCTCTCTTTCATTCTGTCGTTCGAGATGGTTTCACATTCTTCAATGCCCAGATATTTGTAAGTTTTACCTGGCTCAAGATCTTGAATCACAGTATGCGTATCAATTTCAATGTTCTCAGACGTTGTGAGTTTCCCTCTTTTTAAATTGATTTTTGCACACTTGTCAAGACCAAACTTCATGCAGATGTCATTGCTAAAGTCATTCACGACAGACAGCATTTGGGAGAGAATCGCTTCATTCTTAGCAAACACTTTCAGATCATCCATGTAAAACAAATGTGATACTGGCCTTTCATCACCATGGATCTTGTAACCAAAGTCAGCTTGCGACAAACTGTCTCGATAGTGAGATTAAACTAATGCAAAACAGCAGAGGGGATAGTGAATCTCCTTGAAAAATACCCTGTTAATCTGAATACTTTCTGGTTTCTACTGCTTCCTTTCCGCGGTGTATTAGTAACCTGCTACTCCACGACTTCATACTAGTCTTGCAAAATTCAATAAGTCTAGGATGAAATCGATAGATTTCCAGGGTCTTCAAAATCCAATCGTGTGGTACACTATCAAAGGCCTTTTGGTAGTCAATCCAAGCCATGCTCAAATTACGTTTGCGTTTCTTTACATCATTCGAAATGACTTTATTCAGTAGCAAGATTTCCTTACAGCCATAAGAGCCTTTACGACATCCTTTTGTTCAGCTGGCATTAGATGATTCTTATCTAGATGTCTGTACATTTTGTCAGCTATGGCTGCAGTGATAACTTTGTACAGTACTGGCAGACAAGTAATTGGCCTCTAGTTCTTCGCCAAAGAGCTGTCTCCCCGCTTTGGGTAGCAAATACGTGATGCCGCGTGTGAGCCATTCCGGGAGTTCCTTTGGGTTTTTCTAAAATTTTAGTAACAGCCTTTGCTAGATGAGAATGTATTGCTGTTAATTTCTTAATCCAATAAATCTGGATCTTATCAATCCCGGGGGACTTCCAGTTTCCCATGTTCTTAATTGCTTGGAAGAGGTCCTCTTCCGAGAATTGGTGAACATCTTCCACTGTTTTACAAGTTGATCGGCAGGCATCAACTTCAAATTGAAGCCAAGATGCGTCTTTGTTGTAGGATCTGGTTTCCTCCCAGATTCCTGCCCAAAATGCTTCGACGTCATCTTTTGAAGAAGTAACAGCTTTGCATTCGGTTTTTGAGTCAGATTGCGATAGAATCTCTTCGCGTCTGTTTCAAACAACCGGTTCTGTACACGGAAATCTATTCTACGTTTGTAGCGTCTAATTCTTTGAGCTCATGCTTGAATTTTCTCTTCTAGCTTCTCAACTACCATTAGCCTGCTGGTGTCATTTTCAATTTGGTATTTTTGTTCAACATTGAATATTTTTCGTTGAACTTTAGAGGCGTGCGTTGATTTAGAAGATGCCTCAGCTAAGAGTGATATTTCGCGCCGGGTGTCGGCTATCCGTTTCATAGTTCTGTTCATTTTTATTATAATTATTATTATTATTATTATTATTATTCAGAATCTTTTGGCCTACTTAGCATCGCAAGTTGGAAATTACGAATAACTAAAAAGGAACTATCACATTGTGAAAAGCATGCCGCCAGCCTTCGTCTCTGGCAGGCGAGGAAGTTTTTTAAACATTCTGCATTAATATACTTATTATTTCTTGGTTTATGTGGGTTATTAATGGTTATTAATGTTTGGTTTGATATCAGAGGATTGACATTATCAGAATATTCTTAAATCAAATTCCATATTCCGTGCAAATTTAAGAAGCACGAATCTCCACTGCAAAAGAAATAATTCAATGGAATTGTGTTGTACTTGTACATCCATATTTGATCCATTACTCTATAACTCATCCGTTATTTGTGATACATTCATTTTAGTTGTGTTTAGGATGATAAGGTGAGAAAGTAATATTATCTTAAGGTTCTTAATCAGCTACTTTTTGAATCTAAAATGTACTTCAGATAATGTTTACGGTTCCAGATATCTCACAAGCTCATGGAAGAAAACTCCCATATTGTAAGATGAAGCTTTAAAATAAAGAAACCATTCTCACCTCCAATGAACTTTAAAGTAAGTAATTGGCCAGAACTACAATACACAATTAGTGTTTTCACTACTCCCTTTGTACACGTGAAATGTTATTGTATTTGAACTATGTTTCTTGTCTTCTTAGTTTGTCAACAAATTACACTGGTCAACACTCATTTTCTTGCCAAACAATTTAAAGCCATTTTAATGCATAGATTCCAAATATGGCATTGGTTTTGGTAGATTGGCTCTAGTTTTTGAGATAATGAAAATCGCTTCGAAAAATATTATTTTATTTTATTGAGTACAGGTTATTCGTAAATTGCATAAACTTGAGCTAATGTAACTAGATATACTATTTATACAAAATTAAACTTTTGAAATATTTGATATTAATGTAGTCAATATATTTATATTTACAGCCTGCAAAGAATCACAAACATTGTATGATAACCTTTTATGTGGCAAATTAGGGTAATCACGTTGATGGCTCCAGTAGCAGTCTGACATTGTGTCTAGCCCATCTGCCGTGATATCTAACTTCCATTACCGTTAATTTTTGATGGAACCGTTTGATTTGTTCCTCAAACATATTCTAGAAATTCAAGATTTTCTGGAAATTTGTCTAGATGATTATGGAAATAGTGTACCTTAATGCTCATATTTGCACCCAAATTTTGAATGTTTCAAAGCAAGTCTGGCACCACTTTTGTATAATTTTCTGCTTTATAATTACCCAAAAAAGTTCTTGACAACTATGACAAAGCATGTACCAATAATCAGTAAAGTGTTATTTTTCGCTTCCAGTGTCAGACATTTATTTTCTTTTAATCAGGATGCTAAAAGTTCAGCTGCTTTGTTTGGCAAACTGAGGTCACGTATTAAATCACTGAGATTATCTTGGGAGAAGTGCTCTTTTGTAACAACACTTCCATCGTATTCACTGCCACTGCTAACTCTTGAATTGCACCCCAGAATCCGTATATCCTCACTATCAGACACAGGACCTCCAGTGAGTGTGGTGAACATCAGATCTATGTGGCACAATTCGCTTTTCTGATTCCAAATCAGGGTACTCCCAATCCTTTTTCTTGTAACGATTTAAGGCTTTTACGTTTACAGAACAAAAATAACAATCATCATGATTTTAGGGCTCTCACCATACCATCAGTACCCCAAATTTTAACTCTTCAGTTTTCCACTGACGGAGACATTCCACACAAGTTTTGTATACCACATCAGGAGCCCGCGACTTATCTTTAAACCCAGTTTATACCAAAGTAAATTTCATATATTTTTCTACAAAGTTTGTAATATTTCTTTCCTGTTTTTGTAGCGTAAATTTCCTATAAATGTAGTCAAATACATTAAAGTCATTCAAACAATGTCTTCCTGAAAAATTCATTGTTTTGTAACAAGAGAAAATGTATTAATAAAACGAAGCTCAATTAAAGTATACTGAAAATAATGCGATATTCAATGTTAAAAATGAAAAAAAAGTGTTTGTATAAAGATAGATATTTGCATTAGATGCTTTGCGTTTTGTGAGAGTATCATTATTTACAATGTTCATAACACAAAAACTAGAGCCAATTCGGCAAACCTAATGACATATTTGGATTCAGCGTACCCGATTTACTGTAAATTCGTTGGAAAATCCTGGGCAAGTGAAAAAAGTTTTTTTTGTTGAGCAAAAGTTTTGTTTATCTATCAAAAAAGGTATCTGGAGGAAGAGAAAAGAAGGAGGAGTGAGGAATGATGACTAAATGACAGGTGATAGAATATGTAAGCTACAGAGATTGTAGAAGAGATGGGGATATGATTGTATTAATGTGAAAAAGAGTAAGAAATGCTAAGGAATGCAAGGGAAAGTAATATATTAGTGTGGGGTGGAGTTTGAAATGGTAAGAAGTTTGAAATGCAGCATTTGTAACAGGTGTATAAAAAATTAAGCTTTTTATCGAAACTTACACAATTTTCATTCACATAATAATTAATTTTAATAAACTATTTTTCAATGCATCATGCAAACACTTAAAATTCCAATATTTTTATAAATGAAAATTCAGTCCACATATTTAAAAGAACCGCAGAGGTTACCAAAGTGTCGGAGTTTCCAGAACCACAGTCAATACTGCTGTGGAATAGGAAAATGGAAACTTTCATGGAAACGAAATGAAATTTAACAATATAAACAGCATACCAATGCTTCAGTTTGTAGATTTTGGATATCATGTTCACAAATATCTGATTGACCCCTCTTGAAGGGTATCAAATGTATTTATTTTAGAATTTGCTTCTAGCTATAAATGCCCTATAATCTATTTCTTTTTTTTTAGGAAAGACAAGTCGCACTTCTAAAGAGCATAATGATTTTGATACTAAAATTATTTAAAATATATGAAGATATATAATTAAATAATTGCATCAAGATTGACTGGCCACCTGCAACATTCAAGATTCAGCCAATTGAAGACCCTAACAAATCCGTACAAACAAATCAAATCTTCCCTTTTGAAGTTATTTGTTTCGCGATATGTGTTATATTTATTACTATATATTTAATTTGATACGTAATGTTAATTAATAATGTAGAAGGTTTAATAAACCGTAGACTGTTTTTATTACTTATTGATATTTTATTTGCAGTTTTCATTGCTGCATCATTCATCAAATGAAAGTGCATGCGCAAATGCAGCAATTCCCGTAAATTAGAAAACTTACCTGCACAAAGCAACATAAAACAAAATACTCTTTCAAACGCAATAAGAATATAAAGGCATCGGTTTTTAAAGATTTTAATCATTTCTTGCAACTTGACGTGATGCATTCACGTTTTAAGAGTAACTCGCAATGTAAACAACAGATGACCAACTTTTTTCAGACACTAGACATTGACTGAACAAAATACAATTGTAAAGAATAACAAAATTAATGTATTGTTTATAATGTTATACTATAACATTTATTTTATTTGTTACGAAATAAAATATGCAAGGGGGCGTTGGACGTTTTGCTATTGACAGATGGGGCGTAGTAAAATGGTTTGGGAACCCTTGATGTTGATCTAGCACGACGGCGGTCGGCGCGCAAGTGCATGCCGCGGTGGTCGCAGTAGGGAAAGTTGACAGCCACCTCCCCTCGATACCAACATTCATTATAATTGCGGAACTAAAGTCCTTAGCAGATGGCGCCCTCGGAGTCAATCAATCAACCGATTTCCATTAAAAACCTCTCAATCTTCTCCACGCCCCGCACAGTGGTACTCACGTGCACGACGGCGGCGCGGAAGTGCATGCCTTGGAGGTCGCGTCGGCGGTGCGCGAGCGGCGGGGGCGGCGGCAGCGCGGGCCAGCGGCCCCACGGCAGCACGCGCAGCGGCTCCGCCCGCCTCCGCCTCCGCCCACGCGGAACGCCTCGCTCAGCAGCGCGCCTGCGGCACGGCGGGCGCGCGCGCTTCGTTCAGCTCTCGGTGCCAGGGCGCTTTACTTCCTCGAATCTAGTGCGTACGAAAGTGTGTAATGTCGGCCCGATGGCCGAGATCTCTAACAATAATGCCGTAGTGATATCGGACCGGAGGGTCGCGGGTTCGAGTTCCGCCTCGGACATGGGTGTGTTTTTGTATGTGTTTGTGTCGTACTTACGAGTTCCCCTACAGTTTAAAAAGTCACAGTGGTCGCTATATGACCAAGATGTTACACAGCGACCTAGAAAAAGTGTGTAATGCTTATGGATAGCTGTACAACTCGCAAACAAAAGCACCATGGCGGACGTACCTTAGGTAAAGCTTCTGAGGTTTCCCCCACCCTGCGGCAGCTGAGATTTCCCCTCTCGGCGATAAGGAAGCGCGGTGGCGACAAGGAGAGGTGACAGCAAGATGCAGCGATCACATTGGCCGTCACTCAACATCACTACCCTCATCTGAGAAGAGGAGCTCGCACTCCCAGGAGTGTCCAAAGAAATGACTAATTAATGTGTTGGTCCATCATATTATTTTATTACTGACCTTCATATTAATATATTCATATTCATATTATCATCCATCATATTATCTTATTACTTATTATTGTCCTTTTTCAAGACACTGCTTATTTTCTGTTGATCATTTGGACAACCCCTCCTGTAGAAACACGTAAGCTGCCTTTGTCTGATTCTCCTCAGATATCAGTTTCGGAACTT
>JAHLJT010004567.1:168625031-168649765 GCA_031308135.1 Acheta domesticus
CCCAAATTATCTTATAATATATTGTTGCATTACCTTGAATATTGCTTCTACAATGTAGCTAAAAGTTTTCTGAAAAGTACTCATAGATCTTCATGATCAACATCGTTGTTTCATATTCTTCATTTCTCTTATAATATGAATTTATGCATTTGGGCTCATCCACAACTATTCTTTCGAATTTATGGAACTCTCTTAACCCAATAATACAACGATATTAAACGAATATATTACTGCTAGGTTTAGTATTAAATATTAGTTTTAAAAAGCGTGTGTGGTTAAAAAAACTATGTTCTCGCCATTTCCCATTCCGTCTTCCCTTTTGTCTTTCTTCCTCCAGTTCATCTATTAAATCTCTTCTGTCTCCTTCTCAACGTTCTTATATTCATTTTCTTGTTTTGTATTCCACCTGCTGTTCATCATTCTCCATTTCTTCAACACTTTCTTCCTCTTATTCTCAACACCCAACTTCATTTCCTCTCCTTTTTCTTGTCCTCTCCCTCCTCTCCACCTCCTCTTCTCCAATATTATCTTTCTTTTTTATGTTCTCCTTCCTCTCGCCCTTTTCGTTTTCCACTGCTCTTCATTCAACTCGCGAATTTCCTCGTCTTCCAATTTGCCAATTTCCTCCTCTTCCAATTCGTCAATTTCCTCTTCTTCCAATTCGCAGTTTTCTCCTCTTCCTATTCACCGATTTCCTCCTCTTCCCCATTACACCTCCTCCAGCCACAGAATTCTTCCTCCTCCAACTTCCCCATTTCTCCCCCTCGTACTTCCCACATTCCTCCTCCTCCAACTTCCCCAATTCCTCATCTCCAACTTCCCCATTCCTCCTCCCCCAACTTCCTCATTTCTCCTCCTCCAACTTCCCCATTTCCTCCTCTCCAACTTCCCCATTTCCTCCTCCTCAAACTTCCCCATTTCCTCCTCTCCAACTTCCCATTTCCCCTCCTCCAACTTCCCCATTTCCTCCTCCGCCAACTTCCCCATTTCCTCCTCCCCAACTTCCCCATTTCCTCCTCCTCCAAACTTCCCCATTCCTCCTCCTCCAACTTCCCATTTCCTCCTCCTCCAACTTCCCATTTCCTCCTCCTCCGACTTCCCCATTCCTCCTCCTCCGACTTCCCCATTTCCTCCTCCTCCGACTTCCCCATTTCCTCCTCCTCGACTTCCCCAATTTCCTTCTCCTCCGACTTTCCCCATTTCCTCCTCTCCGACTTCCCCATTTCCCTCCTCCTCCGACTTCCCCATTTCCTTCTCCTCCGACTTCCCCATTTTTCCTCCTCCTCCGACTTCCCCCATTTCCTTCTCCTCCAACTTCCCCATTTCCTCCTCCTCCAACTTCCCCATTTCCTTCTCCTCCAACCTTCCCATTTCCTTCCTCCCTCCAACTTCCCCCATTTCCTTCTCCTCCAACTTCCCCATTTCCTTCTCCTCCAACTTCCCCATTTCTTCTCCTCCAACTTCCCCATTTCCTTCTCCTCCAACTTCCCCATTTCCTTCTCCTCCAACTTCCCATTTCCGTCTCCTCCAACTTCCCCCATTTCCTCTTCCTACAACTTCCCTATTTCCTCCTCCTACAACTTCCCATTTCCTCTTCCTCCTCCTTTTCCAATTCGTCGTTTTTCTCTTCCAACTTGGCCCAATTCCTCCTCCTTCTCCTCCCCTTCCTCCAAATCGCCTCCCTTCCTCTTCCTCCTCCTAACGCGCGAGGCAACCCCACGTTGCGTTGGCGTTGCAGCGAGAGTGGCGCGGCATGTGGGGCGGGTGCGAGAGCGGGGACCGGGGGCGGGGTTGGGGTGGGGGGCGCCGTCGGCTTGCCGCTGCTGATGGATGGCGGCGGAGTGGGAGGACGAGAGCGCGCGGGGCCTGCCGTCTCCGCCTGCGCCGCCGCCGCCGCTGCCACCGGTCACCGCCGAGCGAATGCCCGCGGCGGGCTGGCCGGGGCCGCCCGCAGCCGACGGCCGACGCTACTGACGCGGCGCCGCCTGGACGACTGGATGCGCGCCGTCCCGCGCTCGCCCCGGCGCGCCCCCCGACGACGACGTCCCGCCGCACGCCGCCCCGCACGCCCCCGCGCACGCCCACGCGCCTCGCCCGCGCGCTCGCCCCGCGCGCTCGCCCGCGCGCTCCGCCCGGGGACGCCTTCGCCGGACGACGAGTGAGCCGCCCGCCACCCGATTCACATACAGCAGTGGTACAAGGTCTTACACATGTGGCAGAGGCACGCGTCGTGGCAACGTAGCATGCCACGAGCTTCTCTGCGCAACTTGCGACGGGAAAGGAAACTATTAGTAACCCCGCGGGTTTACAGTGGGATGGCGTTGTCTCTGGTGGCGGGTAATGAACTGCGTGGAGGAGCGATTTTCGTCGTGCCTCTCATGCTACGGACTCCCAATCGTGGCATAGACTTTGACAACACTGACATACAGCCTTCACATGGAGCTACTCGGCAGAAGTGCTACGACATGAATTCCGATGATTTTAAATCATCCGTATTTTCATACAAACGTCGGTGTATTTACGGTAAAGGTGTTTAAAATCGATGTTTTTTGTTAATGTTTTTTCGTGGTTGATATTTTAGTTTAGAATGAAAACATAACACTAACTAAAACTATGATAATTTTCAGTTACGTATAAATTGAATATTCTTCAAAACACAGTGACAGAGATTAAAGGTAGCCAATTAGTATGTAGAGTATTATTATTGTATTATGCAATTCGATAAAAGTTTTCTTTATTATTCTGATAATTTTTAACTTGGCTTGGTCAGCTAAATCTCAATTGTAAATAACCCGACCTCTAGAAATGGCATCCCTCCTTCCCTACGAAAACATTTATTTTTGGAGTTGAAACTAAATACTTTCAAAAATATCGATAGTTTTCGGTCGATGTATTCCGATAATCGATTTTTAAAACTTGAACGTCGATGTCTCGTTGTTGATGTCACATCCCCACTCGCCAGCGCCGCTGAGAAGCGCTGCCGCTTCACATATGGCAACCGATTGCGGCGTCACTGAGCGTGGGGAAGGAAGGATTCGTGAGTCACGCCCCCTCTGGGGCCGGCGTCCGTAAGGCAATCGACGTATAACCTGCAAAAAGTGGCGCTTCACGAGGTCATGTGTTACATTTAGTACTGTATTCTACTTGTGATGGTGCAGAAGCTAGTTTGCGCTACTGGTGGCGGAAGTGGGCGACGAACAGCGCCACTGGATAAATACCTCCATTTAAACCAATGGTTTGCCAGCAGTAGCGCAACCCAGAAGCCTTGCTGAGTGGCTCCATGTGAAGGAACTCTTGACACGCGGTTCCCACTAGATCGCCAAGGGACACCTTTGCAGATGGCGAGAGCATGACAAAAACGTTTGAAGAGAACTTGTCAAAGAGTTTGATACAGACAAAAGAGGTTGTCAAAAACTGATCCAATAGTTCCTTTGCTTGCTCCAACAGCAATGTTCGTTTAAATAAGATGACAAGGTACTATTTAAACTAAAACCTTTGAAATTTCGTACATTGAAAAAAATGCAATTTACTTTTGGATGTTTTGTGAGTTTTGTGCGAATGCCAAGAGCCACATGATCTACTGGATAAGTCAGTTACTCGTAAAACGTTACGTACTTCTTTTCGTTTCCCAACCCGTGTAATTATATTTGTGAACTGGAAACACTTCTTAGGGTTCACGATTTAACCATTGCAAAATAGTTATTTTATTTGGGGTCCATTTGATTTCTCTTCCTTCACCAAACTTCGAAATGTTTTCTAAAACATTTTTCTTCTTCGACAAAATCAAAAAACAGTCAACTAGTGAGAAGGAACTACCACATCAGAAATAATAGTTTTACGAAGTTCGATAACAGAAAGAAAATGGCCAGATAACAAATGTAAACCTCTCCAACGAGTATTACTCAATTTCCTGATTCTGGTGTCTTAATGTTGGTAGAATGGAGCCACCTGATTGTCCGGAATACCCGTATTCACGTCACGTCTACAAATCCTCACGAGTACGAGAAATTAGACCAGCACCCAAACCTCGAAAGGTACTATTTGTAGCTTACACATATATATATATATATATATATATATATATATATATATATATATATGTATATATATATATATATTGAAATGTACCAACAACGTCTCGTCATAGACACTTACGAGATCGTTGGCATCATTCATCTAAGATGGTTATAATCGTGACCCGTTCCGAATTTATATTAAAATTTGGGCGCCAGGAACAGGTTACGTTAATTAAAAATGACCAATGCTTCCACAGCTAATTTCAACAAATGTATAAATGTCCGGCTAGCTGGGTCAATGGGTCCCGTTATGGATAATCGCTATCGCCTAGATAGCCGAATACTTGATCTACCAACTGTACAGTATGGCGAGGAATCTGAAAGGGAATAATTATCTATTTCTAACTATTTAACAATTTTGATTGACTAAATGAAAATCTTTTCATTTCCAAAAGAAAAAAAATCAACAATTTATTTAACAATATTTACAATTGTTTTTGTCCTTAGGTCATGACCTCGTTTTAAAATATATCTTTTGTACTGCAGTACTTATTTACCGTCTTGGTCGCCGCCGCCCCGCAGTCTCTTCTCACTGAATGTAGGCGATCCCAAGTTCCGCTTCTCTCTTCTAATCTTGCGACGTTGCCCACGCAACCAGCCTTCACTGACTAGAATATCTACCGGTTCTTAATTGGTATTCAGAGTTCCTAGTCTTCCCCAAACTAGCGGTAAAATATTAAAGTCCAAACCGCATATAAGAAAAAACTTTCAAAGTCCTAATCGAACTTCCCGATTCCGAAAAAACTATTGAGTCTCACTCGAAACTTACAAGTCCTACTTCACTAATGTTGATCTCGCGAGCGATCTTTACTACTCGACGACCACTATCAGAATGTCCAGTTCTCCCTGTTCTTTCGCCCTCAACGCTTCGGTATCTGTCCTTCGTTCCTCTGTTTTAAAACAAAACGACAAAATTAGACAGTCTATTCTCCCTTAGCCAATCCATTCATCTCTTATCAAACCAAGTAGCCACGCCTCGACAGTCATTCCTTTTCAGACTAATCACACATTATTTTATTTGTCTATCTAGCCAGCGCCACCATCTCTTCAAGGCCTGAATGCAGTTTGTTGACCTTGCCAACCACTGCGCCGGCGTTGCTAAGGCTGTATATCGCCATTTGCATACCCTTTTCTCCAACCCATTTGCAGCCAATATTATTAACAAAATATTATATATTTTGGTATATCACAATATATATAAATATATTCATTTTGCATTCTATTCACAATGGAATGTAAGTAATAAAAAGAACATAACTTAGAAATAGTTGCATAGCTGGGGTTGGTGCTAATAGAAATGGGCTCACCTCACAATTCAACATAAAAATGTATTTTAAAATAGAATGTAGAATATAAAAGTTTTTATTAAAAACAAAAAATATTCATTATTATTTTTAATACTTAGTATTTATAATAATTAGGTACTCACTGGAAAAATATATAATTAAATAATGTAATACTAATAAAGTAATATGTAATAATTATGTTTTTCTATTAACCTTTTTATCTTGACTATTTCACTCATGTCTATCCGCGTCGTAAGTAGCCAATGGTAAGCCTGGATATATTCAAATTAAACCAATCCCAGATGTTTATCGCCATCAGCTTGTTTACCTTTTTTATCGCTGTAAAACCTTTGTTTACCTTTTTAAGATAACGATAGCAATTGTTTCACCTCCAAAATAGCTCTTGTGCATCAATATAATATTAAAATGTGTGGTTTTTGTAATGTTTAAAACTCTGAAATAGAATCTATTATTAAAGATTCAGTGCCGAAAAACAGCAAAACAAACAGAAAAAGTGTGTAAAGAAATTTCAAGAATTTTGTCAAGACAGAAAATACAAATGGACAGCACAAACTACAAATGAAATTACATATGTTTAGGCAATTAATATACGAAGATTAGATTGCGAAGAGTACAAAGAATATGCCATCAAAACTATGTGGAACGTTACAACCAAAATTATTCAGGAAAATATTTTAATGAGTACACACGTGTAATCAGTCCATTCGAAATTGACGAATTCCGCTGCTAATCCATCTTGTACATCTTCCATTTCAAATACTTCTATGGAAGACCAAGACTTGGAAACCAACTTCCTACAACTTTAATGATTGTGCTTTTAATAAATGTTCATGTCAGTAGCCTTGTTAGAATTGTTTTCCGAAAGTTTTATTACCATAAATTGAAACATATTTGAAATCATTTTCTGCATTAAACTGTTATTCAAATGTTACTTGATTATATGTTATTCCAGAAGGCAGTGATAAGTCGGAACTGAATGAAAGGTTTTCATTTTTCGGTTGTAATTTTGAGTAATATTTCCCTTTTTCGTAATTCCTGTGATTTAAATTATCCTTTCAAATCATGTAATGTGTTATTTGTGAAATAGTCACACTAAATATCACTCGAAGTGCTGTTCTAGCCGGTAAATTTCACTCCTCGCTACGCGAGTCGTGAATTTACCGGCTAGAACAGCACTCCTCTCGTGATATTACTTATGATAATAAATTGAATATACAAAAAAATGGATATTAAATAACAAACATCATAAAGTTATGATGAACACTGACAACTTCAATCTTCAATGAAATGATCAATTTGTATAGTTTTAAATAAAAATTTCAGATGGTTTCACCTACCCAAAAGTCATCAACAAGTCAAGTTCACGAAAGTCACATGCCCGCCAAGCACCAATGTATGATGGGTTGCCTAATAGCCAGGGGGCAAGTGTGATCTGGGACCACCGACCGCCTGTTCCATCTACCTACGTCATTCCTTAGGAATTAATTGCATTTATTCTCACTTTTAAAAACTTATGTGATCCTTTATAATATTCGTATGATTTACACTTTTGTATAAAATTATACTCCGACGATGGCGAGATGGTCAATGCCACGTCTTCAATCTTTGCGAAAATGTGTTAAGATCAGCTTCAGTTGTTCGTAATTACCATAATCTAAGCAGATGTGGTTTCTTCAAATATCCGACTTTTCCTGAGATGTGGCGTTTACCAACAACATCCGTGCACAAAACAACTGATTGATGTAGACGTTTTCGAAAGTTGATTGTAATAGATGTTTCGGGCACACCGCGCAATTTGTAGTGGCCGACCAGGCCACTAAGGCTGCCGATGGGAGCCAGTAGAGGACCGAAATGACGGCGCCTGCTCAGAACAATTATTGGCAGTCAGTGAATAGGTCGAGAGGTAAATCACTGGACAATGATGATGGTCGGTTCTAAAGAAACCGTCAATTGATCTGGCACATCTCCGCCATTGTCGCTTATCTTTAGCGCCCTTCAGGCTCCTTATTAGTGATCATCTCGTAGTTTACCCAATACCACTAATACATTCTAGCTTCATAAATAATGGTACTCTCTAGCTATACTTACAAGCACATCATGTGTGTAATTCAATATTCTGCAGTTACATAAAGTGATGCAGAACGTAAAATGTATTACCTGGCTTTGAAAAACGTTATAACTGTTGTGTTATGGAGTTATGAAAAACGAGATCTAACGAGGGCAGGTATTGGCCACGATACCTAATTTTTGTATTTGCTTTTTAACCTCTTTCAAATAAACCAAGTTTAATTTAGATCCAGTGTCATCGAATCAGGGTCTTTCCTTGTCAGCAATATAATAAAATGTGAAATTTATGTTTAGGAGTGAGTGATCAACTATTTGAAATTATAAAATGTCATGTGCACGAAAGTAGAATTATTGTTTTCACAAATATTTAATGTAAGTTGTTCACACCACACATGCACCTTTTACAACTTACTTTTTCTCCATACCTACAAAACATGCTTCATCGGACCTGACTGATATGAAGTTACGGCATCTTCCGATGCACAAGGAGTTCGCTAATTAGAAATTTGACATGTTAATGACGTCAGTTAATTTACCTTCTATTTGATGACTTCCAGCCGAGAACTCGCCAAACGAAGAAGAAAGAAATCACGTTGGGAGACCTGAGTACAAACGCTCGTATACGCAGTACATCAGAAGAATCTGGTCGTCTGAGAAAGTAAGACCTTTTTTCCCGAGAGTCTACACCATGTATTATTAACACACATTTCTCTGTGGAACGCATCAATCGATAACAAAAGACATATCTCAAGTGACCGGTTTTAAGTAAAAAAAGTAATTTTGAAGTGAGACGAATAATACGAAACTCAAGGTACGCTGTGTCAATCTGTAAGTATTCCTCACTAGGACTCCTCTTAATCAGTTCTATGAAATGTCAACTTATATAAGCTGCTATTGCCAAAAGCACCTTATTTCTCAACGATTTCCATATTTTCAAAGTGTCAGCTATAAAGTTGATCACATTAGATCTTTCAAGAAGTCCACATACACTCTACTGCGGAAAGCACTTTTGCACTTCAAGGAAACGATATTGAATTAATTGTAATTTATTGTAAGTAAATGAAAAGTGAACGTACACTACAAAATAAGTGCTGAATTAAAACTGTCCGGAAAACACGTTTGATCGAGAAATGGTATATTATATTAATTATTTTCTTTGCCTTTAAACACCGTTTAATTTTGTATCAAAATCCTCATTTCATTTTTGGTGATTCTCTGAGTACTCTGATACGTACTTTTGAGAATGTTGAAGAATTTTGTACGACATTGTACGAATAGAATAAGGATAAACATATTTTTGTGTGCGTATTTGTTGAACGAACCCTAAGTTCTAAGTAGAGAAAACTGAAAAGTTTCAAGATTCCATGGTGACATTCTAAATTTTTGTGTTTGAACTAAAACTAAATACGTTCAGTGAATTTAGAATTTTGCTTTATATAACTACTAATATCATTTAAAAGAATTGTATTGAAACGATGTATATAAGTCATGTTGGGGTATTATTTATGTCCTACTCACTGCTAATTTGGTTGTAAACGGAATTTTACTTTCGTTTTATTCCTACGGAGATAAATGTAACGACTAAGCCTTAAGTACTTTCTATACTACAAAACAATTAACATTAAGCCAAACGGCAAATAAAAAACTGAAAATTGCAATAACTCGCGTATGAAACTCGATGTAATGGGTATTAATACACTCGTGTGAAGTTTACGATACTCGCTCGTATTATAATATCACACTCATGGATCAATTCTGTGATATACCAAATGCGGGAGGGCATTCGAAATTAAATAGTTAAGACTTTAATGCTAATTTAAATTAAAATTAGGCACCATAGTAACAGGTTGCTAGGGTGAACACAGATATTTAACATTTCACGATATTTGGTAAACGGGCACCTTAGTAACAGAGGTAAACAATTTCATGAGCCCGTGGATGTAATGTAGAATCAGTCGAAAGATGCGTGTGTAAGAGTGGAAATTTCGCCCAAGAGGCACCTTGGTTAGAGGAGTGAATACTTACATAAGAATCCGTTGGTAGGGAATGTAAAACAGAATTTTGGACAACAATGAACACAATGAACGAGTTTTCGTGGATTGAAGAACGAAAAAATTAGTTAGTTTCAGCTCAGATCTCATAGCGAGAGGGTCATTTGTGACTTAGGGGGTGCGTATCCGAGTTCAGACTTGATTTATTTTTTGTGATCGAAAGTAGAGACTTATTTAAAAATCCAGAGATACAGTTCCACGCTCGTATCGTAATATCGCACTCGAATATTAATGCCCATCATTACATCATCGTTTCATAATGTACTATTTGAGTGCAGTAGGATGTTTTTGGCCCGCAGGAAGGCGGGGGACGAGGAGAGCAGCGTGGGCGGAGGCGCCCCGGCCAACGCACATCCGCGCGCACGCGTGCGCTTCGTGTCCAAGAAAGAGGAGCAGAAGGTGCGACAGAGAGGAAGTGCAAAGCTAAGCACGCGCTGGGCCGGAACGGTTAAGATCAAGCGGTTCCCAACGGGGTCGGTATAGACCCCCCTGGATCAATGGCCGAGTCAGTGGCGAGCCGATCAATGGCGCCTAATCAGTTTAATCAAGATCTCATTCATTACAAAAAATAATGAAAATTGCTTTCTTATATAAGTAAAAACCTAGAAAATAAGTACAAATTCGCCTCTCTCCTTTCGTATTCCTCGTTCACGGATTGAAGTTAGGATAATTCAAGAAATTATAACTGTGCATTCACAACAATACTATCGCACAAGAATGTACCTCTCCGCAATTCGCATTGGAGAAATGCTACGGCCAGCTCTTAAGACGCATTTCGTAACCATTTCATTAGAAATAATATTAAATAAACTCAGCTACTCAAAAGCAGAAGAGTCTTCGATTACTGCAAATCGAGATATTTACGAGAGTATGGTGCACGAAATTGTTATCTATTTATGTGCAATTTTCTGTGTCATGATTACGGATGCTGAGTATTCAAGATAAGACGTAAAGGAGTCGATGAAGCAAACAATTATCTTCAAAGAGGTCGCTGAAAGAGAAGGTTGGGAATCCCTGGTTTTAATCCACTGACAGTATGGTTCGGACAACGGGCGTTCCGCCCACTGTATTCGTTCGGACCTGACTACCAACACGGTTGTGACCCTGGGAAACTTCTTACAGTTCATTTTCGCAGATTTGCCTGATGTAGACAATTAACCGTGCTAATGTAATAAAAAAGTAAATAATGTAACTTTTTTAGGATACCCGCTTTAATAAACACTAACAATTTAATCATGAAGAATAACTCACAGTCATCTCAAAGATTCTTTTCGACTCGAGCTATATAGCCAGGACAGACGGACAGACATGTTTTGTCAATCGATTTTTCAGAATCTAGGACCCACAAAACCTGGGTGTAGTACCATCAAATTTTGATTTATAGTATTATTGTAATTTAAATCACCATTTTTTCAAATAAATCCAACGTCATGGATTATTATCAAAGAAATTTCCTTCAAGTTACTTAAGCCTTTATTTTAAAGCGGAAATACAATTAAATGATGTTGAAAGTTTTGAACACGTGCAGTGTAAATTAATTAAAAGCATTAATTTTTTTAAAATATTTCACATCATTTTTAGCAGAAACCGTCAAAAAGTACTTTCACATTTCTGTATACATTCACACTGACTGTTAACGGTGTAGTTTTTCATCTCCTCTTTGAACATTCCAGGTTCAGCCTGAAGCCAAGAAGAAGAAGAATATGAATGAAGGATTTAAGGAGATATATTTATTATCTATGAAGCGCCTCGAAGACGGAAATAAGAACTGTCCCAAAAGGTTAATTTCCATTTAAATTGCAAACTTTCGTTTACGATATTTTCATTCAACCTTGGAAAACATTTAGCAAGCATTCATTGAACTTCATGTTTTACACAGTTACATCTCCCTACAGCATTATGACCCGCTTGCACTGAGTTACATGACATAATATTAAAATCAATGAATTTCGAAAAATTACGTGTGTGGCACTTTTTTACACCACACTTTTTCAAACCTATCTCGTGCCCATAACATTTACATTATGAATGTATTTCATGATTTAGTGCATAATGGGGCACAAAAGCTTCAAGCGTCCTCGTGTTTCTCGAAGTGCAAGTATAAGGTATTCGAAATTATGTGTTGTCTCAAAGTCTGTTAAGCTACATCTTTTAAAGTACCCCCCCTCCCATCGGACCTCTAGAGCAAAAGTGTCAATGGCCATTCTTCTCATATCAAGAGGCATTGAATTGCCGTAGCCGGATCTTCCAATTCCTAGGTTCGAATCGAAATGTATCATACTTTTTGCAAATCCTAATCGAACACAGCCAACCTCGACTCAATCGTTTTGGTATCGGAGTACTATTTCTTTCTCGTGTCGCGTAATGAAGTCCCCCCCCCCAACCTTACTCGCGAGTTCACACATACAAAAACGTATCATCCTGTATGTTCTAAAACGGCAGTTCCAAACGCGTAAATGCACAAAACGTTTCTAGGGGATAAAAGAAGCGTTGACAGGAGGTATAATTTTTCTTCACTAAAGACACAAAGTATTCAGTTCTTTAGGTCGATGTAGAGTACATAAAGGACGCGGTTCAATTTTACTGAATTTTAAATGGGTCCATTATTTGTAATATTTATATGCCCCGTTTCATAATTATGTAATCCCGTCATACAATAAAAATGATTACAAGTGGGAAATGAAGGGGAAGTGAAATTTATTGTCAGCATGTTTTATATAATAAACACCGCCAAGAAGACCAATCCCAACGTCAAGAATCAGTAAAAGAATCCACAGACGCGTGCATTCGGACTGAGGAATGTTGACCACTTAAGGGATTTCAGTACAAGCAGCGCGCGCAGTGACGGGGCCGAGAGTGAGTGGTTTTCATCGCTCGACCACAAGCAACCGGTCGGCCTTGAGCGGTTTTCCACAGATTTCACATCTCTATTATTGATGAGATTTTTCAATGGAACTTTAAATTTAAAAACATCCATGTTCCTCAAAAATTTGCATTCACAAATTACTACTTGTATGTGCATGTATTTGGCATTTTGGGTCGATAGACCGACTAGCCAGCTAATGGTGACCTCCATGCTAGGGCCTCATTAAATTCTCGTGCTTGTGGGTAAGAGCGACATGTGGCGGACATGACATATTCCCATCTCTGTAACTAGCAAACTCCGCCTGCCTGAGCTTTTCTTTGTCACACTGCTACAGAAACGGGACGATTTTTTAAAGGAAAGCTACAATTCTATTTTTTGCTTCGACCGGTAACCGTATCTAGGACAACACGACGAAGTTAGTACGTTCCAAATGAGGCATTCTAGAGGCTTGAAATTACTTCTTCAGTAACTTAAAATGTCCACTTCAATAAGTGTATATAATGCAACTCGAACAGTAAAAAATGTCTTGATGGATATTGAGCGACTAATACGATAAAATTAACTATCATTAGAGTTATCGAATCAACAATGTTGACTTCTACAAGCTAGATATTTCTTTGAAATCAATGAATAAAGGAGATGTGAATTAAAAATTTTCCTAGACGTAAAAAATAAAATAAAGTTTACACTACCAATGAATTTTCTTTAAATCCTTGTCTATTCCTCACAGAAAGCAATGTAAGTAATTTTCTTATTCCAAATTTAGATTAAATGCAGAAGAGGAGCCTGCTCTCCCACAGATTTGTTTGCCTTCAACGCAAGAAGATAGTGGCCCAATTTCCAAAATACGCAAGGTATGTCTCATTACAATCCTTTTCTAGATATTTAAAATAGGACTTATAATGTGTTATTTATAATTTTACAAGTATTTATTTGTTTATACTCTACTACAAAAACAGACCATTTAATTGAAAAAACATACCAAATCAAATGATTTCGCCTTCCACAATTTTCCTTCAAAATAGAAAAATCTCTTCCGCTGAATGATGGAAGTGCTTTGTTTCGGAGAAAAATGAATTCAACCCTCCGTATATCCCATTCCGTCACAAATACAAAACGTTATTTTTAAAAAATTGAACAAAACGTGAATATCAAACTTCGCTATTTATACATTTAAAATATTGAGGGGTTTCGTTTAGACAGAAGTTCCAGTTAACCAAAGTTTGTGATTTTAAATGTAAAAAACCTCAGACGTGTTATCACCTGCTTTATTAACAGGTTTTAGGGTATTACTACATTGTAACCGCATCTAAAAATTAATTGAATGAACCCGTATCTTCAGTTATTTGTTCTTTAGGATGTTTTGCTTAGATAGATGCAATCTGTCTATCTAAAGATGTTGACGTTTCATGGACTTGCGCGAGAAAATTTATTTTACAATTTTCAAGGCGAAGGTAGGGATTCTTTTTTTTAGTTTCACAATGAGTCTTTTTGAGTGCAAAGATAAGCGAGGTTGCAATGTCTAGCAGTGGTCTGACACATGTGTCCCTTGAAGAAAAATGTTCAGTGATTTTAATTACAGTGCAGTATTACTGTAAGTAAAGTTGGAGAACAGATTTCTTGCTGTAGGTCATTACAACATGCCAACTCGTGCTATGTATAATGCTTTCTAATTACGTTTTCAGAAATATATTTACTTTTGTATTCACAGTGAATAGTGTTTTTATTGTTTCAGAGTTTTTATTCTTCCCCCACTTTATTTACCTTGCAAAATAAGTACCGAAAAGCTTGAAACAAATTTCTTTTCGATTCTCCTTAAAGTGTAAATGTAGTACTTTTCTGAAATAATTACTTTTCTCTCTTTCCTTTGCGCGATTTAATCGCAGGAGCTCAGATAGTGGACTTTATTTCACTAAACTTTGGTAAGTCTGTCAAAGGTTTTTAAAAATAAGGACAATTTACATCAACACACAGAATCGTCAAAATTGGGTGATTTTATGTAAATTGTGCATTTTTAAAAAGTGTTTTTGAATGTAATTTGCGTAATTGATTTTGTTCCATTCAGTACCAGGTATCGTTTCTTTAACACTTTATGTCAACTTGCGGTGCAAAATGCATTTTCTAAGAATGCTTTCTTTCTGCTTTTTTCTAAGAATATCAATTTTGAAGAAAATCGTCTGAACGGTTTAGCTGCTAGCGTTGTTCACAGACGTACAGACAGACGGACTGACGTTTTGCCGTCATTAGATTTTTTGGTATCAAGGACCCATAAAACTTGGATTCTGGTTACACCACATGATAGAGGGTTTTAGCAACGATTTATCCACTTTTTCCTTATCAGGGCCCTGTAATAAGAGTTTTCTGCCAAAAATTCGCCGTGTTTTCGCATAGCATTACATAACCTTTTCTCTACTCCGTAGCTAGAACGTAAAACTGCTCTTTCGTTTGGTGCTGGAAGGGTGTAGCAAAATGCATTCGATCTCTTCACATCTATCAGAGGAGTAACCACAATCAATTAATCCCAAACTTGATACCCAATTTTGTGGAGATTTTAATATCCTACTTTGCGAGTTCTGTCCTAGTGATCTGAAAGAAAGAAAATACCTATTTCTATAATACGAAGTATAGTGTGTTTATTATACTGTTTACGATAACAGGGGGAGGGGGATTCTGATTAATGAAAGTAATGGGTAAGCGATAATGAAGGAAATGAACTTGGTAGACCTTCAAGATATCTGTCAATCCACTGAAAGAATTACAGCCTGTTTATCAAAATATATTGCCTCTCAAGGTTGTCAAACTGAAATATTTATGGAGCTGGCGAGTGAAGCACCAGGAAATGCTTCTACAATGCTTTAGAACAGAACGACGTGTTAGATAAAAAAGCTAGAGGATACTAAAGGAAAATATTGTAATGGCAAGAGTAACTTTTGACATGTTACAGGAAGATTTACGAGACCACATATTTATTTTTATTTTTGGAAAGTTTTGGCACATTTCCAATATTTTAATGCCACTGTAGAAATGGAACTGTCGTGTTTCCAATATTAGTAATCATAAGAAATTTTCTCTCTTGTGAAACGTTTTCCTTTCAATGCAATTCAAACTTCCACGTGCTCGAGGGCGCAAAAAGGGACAGTTGTAACTTCAGCAGTACGTTCTATCGTACTCAAGCGATGTAATTGCTTCCTCATATTGCTCTATGAAATATCAACATACTCCTAGTAACAAAGCGTATAATTAAAAATATCGTCTTAACAAGAGATTTTTAAAACGCATTTTCCCTCTTTCCCAATATTATTTTTCTTTTTATTCTATATATCCACATTCTCTTGCCGCAAAAGGGTATTCAAACGGGTTAATTTTCGTTTTATATTGGTTAGATCAGACCTGCACAGCATATTGCACTTTCACTGACCTCAGGAGCTGCGTGCGGGCAACTCGGGTGCAAATGAGAAAATCGATGAAGGGTGGGGATGAGATCCAATCTAGGAGTGGGGACACCAAACAGAATGCGCAATTCGAAAGATAGCGCGTAAATTTAAAGAGCAATCGGAAAGAACATGACGGTCATAAACAGTTCAAGTAATATTTTTTTTTGTATTATATTGCAAATGTTTGTTCTCGGTATATGACAGGGCGAAATATGAAACTACCACGAATTATACATATTAGATTTCGACATCAAGTATTATAATTGCTTGTAGGGCTTATAATGTTAGAAAATAACTATTGCTGTATAATGACACACGAATGACTTTTATAATGAGAACATGTTATTTTCGTAATACATACAAAACATAAGTTTGTTATAACAAAACACATACATTTTTAAGACAATCCCAAGGCGACGCAAAGCCATCTGCAATTGCAATTAGCATAGAAATTGAACATACCAACACCCTCCCTCAATTTCAAGGCTATTTAATTATCAGTCACGTAATCCATATCTGATAGCGCAACTTTCATGTTTATAATTGGGTAGAGGTTTAGTCAATACATCGGCAACCATTTCTTCAGTACTTAAATATTCTATTTTTAATTTATCTTCTTGTACTGCTTGACGAATGAAATGGTATTTCACGTCGATATGTTTAGACCTTGCGTGGAACACTGAATTGTACACTAATTTTCCAGCTGATTGGTTATCATTGTAAATAATTATTTTATTATAATGATTAATTCCCAGTTCTTGGGCAAAAGTAAGGATGTGTATTGCTTCTTTAGCAGCTTCGGAAATGCTAATGTATTCTGCTTCCGTTGAGGACAGCGCGACGGTTCTTTGTTTACGAGTACACCACGAAATTGCTGCTCCCGACATCAAGAAAACATATCCGGAATACGATTTTCTATCATTTGGACAATTTGCCCAATCGGCGTCGGCATAACCCTGTAATTCCGTGCCATCGTGAACATAAACTAATTTTTTATTAATTGTTCCTTTCAGGTATCGAATTATACGTTTAGCGGCCTGCCAATGACTTTCATTGTGACAATTATTATACTGACTTAACATGTTAACAGCGTAAGCGATGTCCGGACGTGTGCCTCCTGCTACATACATAAGAGAACCAATGAGCTCACGGAATGGTCGTTGATCTTTCTCTCTTTCTGAAGTGGTGTCGGATTGAAGTTTCATTCCTGTAGCGATGGGAGTTTTCACGGGCTTACAATCTTCCATGTTGTATCTTTTCAAGATGTCTTTAATATAACCGCTTTGACAAAGTGTTATCTTCTTATCATCTTGCTCTATTTCAATCCCCAGACAAAAACTAGCTCGTCCGAGGTCCTTGACGTCAAAATGAGAGGCAAGTTCTCTTTTGATCTGATTGATCCTTGCATTATTTTTCGATGCAATTAGCATGTCGTCAACATAGACAAGTAAATACGTGTGAGGTTCTCTAGTATCAACGAACATGCATGGATCCGAATTTGTAGCTCGAAGACCAATATTTTCTAGAGTGGTCTTCAACTTCGTGTGCCATTGTCGACCTGCTTGACGAAGACCATAAATGGCTTTTTTTAATTTACATACCTTGTCACCGGATTTTAAGAGTTGGAGCATATTTTGAGCCTTTTGATTAAATTGATGTCTCCTTCAGTCTTAATTATTCTTTTTAATGACTCAGTCAAGTATGATGGTTTTTCCATGAACAGTAACGTGTCGATATCACCATTCAAATATGCTGTGGTGATGTCGAGTTGTGAAATTTTCAGATCAAGTTTGACAGATAACGCCATGAGGAATCTAAACGACTCAATTCTGGCGACCGGAGAGAATGTATCAATAAAGTCGATTCCGGGTCTTTGAGCGAAACCTCGGGCGACTACTCTGGCCTTTCGTCTGTGGATGGATCCATCAGGATTCATCTTGTTACGGAGTACAATTCTGCAGTCGATGACAATATTACTGCTCGGTCTGTTGACTAATTCCCACGTGTCATTGGATATTAGACACTTGATTTCCGAGTATATTGCATCAAGCCACTCGGATTTGTCGGGACCGTTTATAGCATCGTGCATATTTATTTCCGTTGCATTGAAAACAAAGTTATTACTCTGTGATGAATCTTTTTCTTCACAAACGTCATTTTTATTTTTGTAACTGATAGGAGATAAGTCCACAATTGGCAATATGGGATGCTGACGTTCTGCATGATCATAAACAAAATTAGTTGTAATCTGATCTTTACTTACTTGTGAATTTTCCCATTTGGGTGGACGTCCTCTTTTTCCAGTTTTTACCTTTCTTGGTCTTCCGAGTAGTCGGCTTGTTGTAGCGGCGTCATTATCATCTTCGAGAGGTTGAGAGGAATTTGTGTTGTCACATTCAAGAGTAGTAGATCCAATATCACGGCCGTTTAAACATTCTGGATTTGGAGGATTTGGATCTATTTCAACTATGTTCGGCGAATCTACTTGTAGTTCCTGGTGTATTTTGTTAAACGCGTTTTCTCCAGGAAAGAAATCTTCTTCGGACGATTTGCAATCAAATTTATCTAGGAATCTTACATCGCGTGATATACGAATTGCTCGTTCATGTGGTATCCAGATACGATATCCCTTATTGCAATCAGAGTATCCAACGAAGTTTCCGCATATTCCTTTGTTTTCAAATTTACCTTTACCAGGTGTCTTGTCTAGGATATAAACCTTGGTGACTCTATTAACATACATCGAGCAGCTTCGACGAGGGTCCGGTTTCGCCTTTCAGCAATCCCATTCTGTTGAGGTGTGTGCGGTGTTGTGAACCGTTGTTGGATTCCTGCGTCCTTAAGAATTGTTTCCATTCTCTTATTCACATATTCTTTCCCGTTATCAGATAAAATCGCTTTAATTTTATAACCTGTTTGGTTTTCGGCAAAATTTTTATATTCAACAAATTTTTCAACAGCTTCTGATTTTTCGCGAATAAAGTAAATTTCACACCAACGACTATAATCATCTATGAACGTGATGAAATATCGTTTACCACCTTGTGAATATGTCCTCATTGGTCCACATATGTCTGAATGAATCAGCTCCAGGGGTCTTGTCGATGACTCTTCGCATTTTGTGAACGGAATTCTTGTGATTTTTCCAGCGAGACATGTTTCACACTTACTTGAGTCAAATAAGTCCTCGAATTCCAGCCCGATGACATCTTGGCTCTTGAGCATCAGTTTCATGTCAGTGGAGTTGAGATGTCCAAGTCGAGCGTGCCAACTTTTCATTGAATTCTTAGCTGCTGTCTCCGTATTGACAAATGCAACTTGGTTGTCTTCTTGCAAATAGAATAAGTCTCCAATTCTTTTTGCGATAAGTTTAACCTCGTTGTCTGAGTTGTAGACGATTGCACGTTCCCTTTCGAATGTCACTCGCAAGTTTTGATCGACGATTTTGGCAACTGAAATTAAATTATTTTTCAGATCAGGTACATACAAAGTGTTTCTCAGCGACACTCCTTCACATGCATTTCCCGCTATTGAGAATTGTACGTCACCCTTCGCCTTTACTTCTGTAACAGAATCATCAGCGAGTGTTAACTTACTTACAGTTTTATATGCGTGCTCGAATGCGCTCTTGTCGTTGCACGTGTGGGAGGTACAACCACTGTCAATACACCACAATTTACCAGTGTGATATGAATTCTCGTTGGAACTCTCGACTGACAGACACAAATAACCCTTTTCAGTTTTGTTTTCTGATGTTTTAATCAATTTCTTCTTCAGAAAACATTCGGCTTCTTTATGACCTTTTTTATTGCAGAAATTACACTTTATTTTCAATTTCAAATTCTTTTGAGTTTGCTCAGTTTTGAAATTGGTTGTAATGTATCTGGGTTTCTTGAAGAAACGTTGATTATTTTTCACAATCATAGCGGTTGTCGACCCGTCGTCGTTCTTCAGTTTTCGAGCGTTGTGCTCTTCCAAAATCTTAACCTTGAGCGTCTCAACGTCCGGTAGATCATCGCGAGATTCTATAGCACATCGAAAGTTGTCGTAGCTTTCAGGAAGGCTGTACAGCATCATGATGGCCAACAAATCTCCGTTGATGTCCACATTCATTGCCTGCAGTTTGTCAACAGCATCCAAGAATCCAGCTAGATGTTCCTTTAGATCATCACCGTCTTTCATTTTGTGTTGCGTCAGGCGTTTCAGTAAAGTCGCTTTACGCGCGGGCCCCTTTGAAGCGTATATGGACTCCAATTTAAGCCATACCTCACGGGATGTCACACAAGTTTTGACTTGCTTCAGTTCAGAGGGATTGATTGACAAAATCAAATCCGCCCTTGCCTTGCGGTCGGCTTTTATCCAAGCCGCTTTCAAGGTGCGTCCAGCTTCTAGCTCGGCGGTATTGCCTGTCGGTTCTGGAGGTTCGGGAATTTCTCCAGAAACATACCCCCATGTCTCATTTTTTATTAATAAAGCTTCCGCTTGTATAGCCCACGTGTCATAGTTATCACGTGATAACATTTCCAGTCTTGTTGCGTGCGTCATTTTCAAGTTCGCTTATTGTCAGACTTTAACGTTTAATGACAATTTTTTTTTAAATATTGTCCTTTTCTTCACGTTTTAAAAAATCTTATTAATGCGAATCGCACGTACTGGGCCCATAACCTGTTAGAAAATAACTATTGCTGTATAATGACACACGAATGACTTTTATAATGAGAACATGTTATTTTCGTAATACATACAAAACATATGTTTGTTATAACAAAACACATACATTTTTAAGACAATCCCAAGGCGACGCAAAGCCATCTGCAATTGCAATTAGCATAGAAATTGAACATACCAACATATAATATAATTCGCTTTGCTACGATCTAATCACAAATTTAGTGTTGTGCTAAACACAAAATTTTGATACTGAATTGTTTTTGTTTGATGACAGCAATACACTATTTTTTATTAACTATGTTTAATTGAATAAGACGGTTCTCTCTAAGCAAAAACATATTGTTCTTAAAAAAATCATGATTATTTTCTGTTCTAATTTCTAACAAGAGAGTAGAGTCGTTTACGAGATCGTATAAAAAATATAAAGCCCTTTGCATTCTATTTAATAATACCCATGATTATCTTATGATTGTCCATAGCATATCGTCACGGAAGTTTGCTCGTTGATGTCTTTTATTCAGTTTCATAATGGGGAAAAATAGTCACAAATGTGCTATTAAACATTACTCTTTTTGGAATTGCCACATATTCTATTTTATGTCAATCTTGATGTGAGAGATTGCTCTCATGATTTTGTTCATTTTTCTATGATTTGAAGATTATAACATTTCTGGTGAACAATCAATTATTAAATTGCAATTTTGTGTTAGATAGAATTAAATAATATTTTTTCTTATATATATATATATAAGAAAAAATATATATTATATATATTTATATATTTATATATATATATATATATTATATATATTTATATATATATTTATATATATAATATATATATATTTATATATATATTATATATATAAGCATATATTTTAAAGCTATTGCTTTAAAATAATGCTTAAGAGTCACAATGAGCATGTTATTTTCTTTAAAAAAAAATTAGAAAAGGAAAATACATACAGTGGTGGATACAAAGGTGGATAGACAGTAGTGCACAGAACGTAAACAGTGAATTATGACCCTGGTAACTTGAAATACTAGACATAATCCATTTAAGCAAATGGGCATTTAGTTTTGAAGCATGGATCATTATTAGACGCCCAGGCATTCAATCTACGCGCCGCGTCGTGCTACGTCCGACTTCTCCCCTCCCCGCAAAGATTCCTACTCCCCACTACTAGCACTTTCGGCGCTGCCACGGGCAGACGATCGGCTCCCAAGTGCAGAATGCCCGCGGGAGCAGGCGTTGTGCAGGTCTGGGTTAAATGGTATTGCGTTGTTTTTTCTTATCCTTTCTATGCTTAATTTAAATTAATTATTTATAGATGGATTATGGTATTTACATAAATTTGAACTAATGAACAGAGTGCAGTATTGGTTATTAGACTATTGATTATAGTCCCCGACCTATCCAAGCTCAAATTTGCAATTTTGTTTTTTCAGAGCAGAATTTACACAAAAGTTACATCGCTCTTCGCAGCAAACCACTCAATGGTTGTTGATGTCACTTATGATGAGACTGTAGTTTAAGATAATGGTTGAAAGATGCGTTAAAAAATAGATAACCCGGTGAAAATACACCAGTGTCCTTTTTTCGTAACCATGAATTGACATGAAAAGCGTGTGTCGAATTACTAATAAAATTACATGTTAAATTCGTGCTTATCATCGTACAAGTCTTCATATTTCTAATATTAAAGTGTACACTCACGCCTTCTTCTAGACTTCCGCAGAAGTGCAGAAGACATCAGCAGAATATGCAAACAAACTTGCGACGACTACAAAACTGCCTTGCATAGAGCAAAAAAAGCATTCGAAAAAAGAAATAAAGAATAAAAGAAATCGTTTGGATCGGAAAAGGTAACAGAATAACAGGGATGTTCCAGCAAAGGGGAAAAAACTACCAAATATTATTTGGTACAGAAAACTCTTCTTAATCCAAATTTCTAATGTAATTCGAAAAACATCGATTTATTCAAAATTAGACTTAGCCAATCAAATAATTCCCTAAAAGTATCAACTAAAAATTATATTTGATCAAATGAATTCAATAAACAGATCCTAATTGGTTTTAATGCTGTAAACTCTGCTGTATTTTGCTCGTATTGTTCAATTTTCTCTCAATTGTCACGTATTACTATTGGCCCTCTTTCCGCTGTACGAAAAACAACAAATTTACTAAAATTGCTCACAAAACAAGAAAATCTGCAAACACTAATTTCTGATAACAACTTTTGAAGCTTTCTTACTTTATCCGGATTATCAGGAGATGCTATCTCGTAATCACCTCAGGAATACATGAGACTCTTTCTCAACTGAAACAAATGTTTTTTAATACTTGCATCTACAAAATCTACTTTGAATTACCCGAATTTAACTTCCAAATTCTCTAATCTAATCTACACGTTTAATATTGATTTATATGGATTCAATGGAAATAAACTTTTGTTCAAATTATCCAGAGTTTCATGTATTGCAAAGTGTGATTTGTTTCACCTTGTGAATTATGATTTGTGAAGTTCCGCCATCGCTGGTAAGGAGAAAGTCACCTTTCCACCCGTCAAGGTCATTCAGACTCCTCCCGAAGTGCAGCTGCAGAGAGAGAATCATCGCCTACGACTACAAGCAGCCATTGCAAAGGCTCTGGAGAAGACTGTCAACAACACTACATGTCGGTGGCCGTCAATTAACGCTGGGCGTACGTTCAATAGAATGCAAGTGATTTTTGTAGACGAAGGGAATACAGAACTATACCCAATCTGCTTCGCAGAACAATGTCAATATAAATTATTGTCTTTAGAATAACAAAAGTTTTTCCGATTGATTGCAATTTAATGGGATTCGCCTTTTTGTTCATAATATGTTCATAATAATGATTTATTATGATAAATATGATATTTTATATGAATGTTCATAATAATGATTTATTATGATAAATATGATATTTTATATGAATGTTCATAATAATGATTTATTACGGTTCATCCTTGGTGGCTCGTTCCGTCCTGTTCAGTACTCAATTGCTGCTGAAGTGTGTCTGGTCCCCCCATTTTTTCCTTCGCATGCACTATTATTTCTTTTTTCCTCTTTTTTCACTTTCATCTCTATTTCAAGATGCCTTTTGGGGATATATCTGGTTTCATTCTCCTTACACGTTGTTGCCATTTCCATTGGTATCATTTTAATTAATTTGCTGTTTTTAATTTCCAGACATTTTCTTCCGACTTAATTTCTTATTCTTTCTTGAAACTGCTATCAGCGATCTCGGCTGTCTCATCTTGGGTGCCTCTAATATACATTTGGCATTTTAATATTCACATTTCGCTTCCGTGTAGTAACATTGGTTTGGTTCCACAATATAATGTCTGTAGATTAGTTTCCCAGACTGTCTCTTTAATTTATACGATCAGAAGAATGGTCCAGGATTAATTTATAGACAATCAGTCCGTCCGGCTGTCCGTCCGTCCGTCCGACTATTCGTCCGCTCTCCGGCCGTCCGGCTATTCGTGGTTTGGTTTAAACAAAACCTTTTCTTAAAAAGTCAACTTTTTAAAAAGTTATGCACATTTTTTTTGAAAAAAATAGTATTTCTCGCATAATTTGTTTGTGTTTGATATAATTTATTAAAAACGCTTATTCTCCAAAACTGCTCCAAAATTGTTCTACATCTTTTTTTAACGGATAGAGCAAGGAATCCTTAAAAGAATAGCGCATGTCCCATTTTCATTGGAGTATGAATTTTTGGAAATTGTAAACATTTAAATAATGCGAGGAATTTTTTCTGTACTGGCACCTCAAGTTGCTTCTTTGGTCGTTTTTTGAAATGTTCTTCTTATTCTTCAGTTGTTTCTATGTATCTTGCCATTTTTATTCGTCTTCTCCAATAAATCTGTAATAATAATAATAATAATAATAATAATAATAATAGCAACAACAACAACAACAAAATACAAGAGTATGCTAGTTTTGTATCAATAACGTTGCAGATTACATATTCTTATTTAGGCTAGTTGGCATTGATCAAAAGTAGGCTATTATTATTATTATTATTATTATTATTATTATTATTATTATTATTACTGTTATTATTATTTCCATTACATCACGACTAAAGATGTTATGAGTCGGCTGAATATAAAATCTACTCCAGGTTGCAAACAGCTACCTAAGAAGCAGATCCGGTGACTGTCTGTGCCTCTACAATACTTTGCGCAAAATGTGGGCTGTTCCAAATAAAGCAATTTCCTGCACTTCCC
>JAHLJT010004567.1:168650765-168669237 GCA_031308135.1 Acheta domesticus
AGTCTTTTGAATTACCGGGGAGTTTAGACAAGTTCTTACTCAAATTTTGCGGAACAAATCCCAGAGCTCCGATAACAATCGGTGTGACCTGTGCTTTTACGCCCCACGTTCGGCTGATCTCGATTTCCAAACTCTTGAATTTAAGACGTTTCTCTGCCTCCTTGGTAACGACGTTTTGATCGCAAGGTACAGCAACATCGACAAGTAAAGACGACTTTTTCGCCAAATCCCGGATAAATATATCCGGTTTGTTTGCCGCTATCTTGCGATCAGTTTAAATTTGTTGGTCGTACAATATCGTACACAATCCAACAGACGTCACCGGTTTTGGTGAGTGTTCGTACCACTTGGGGCATGTGTTTGGTGCTTCGAGTGCAGTACAGATCTGCCAGTGGAGGTAGCTACACACCCTGTCATGTCTTTTCAGGTATTCGGTCTTTGCTAGAATTGGACAAGCTGAGACAATATGATCAATGGTTTCTACTTGCTCCTGGCAAATGCGGCATTTATCATCTTGGGAAATTTTGAGAACCGCTTTATCATAATGTCGTGTTCTCAAGGCCTGATCTTGGGCAGCTATTACAAGTGCTTCCGATTCTGGCTTCATTCTTCCCCTTTTAAGCCACATAAATGATTGGTCTTTATTGATCTGCACCTTGTCCATTCTTTTAGGTATTGCCCGTGGAGTGGTTTGTCTCTCCACGATTTCTTTAACATTTTTTTGTGTCTCACACTTCATGTTTAGCAGCATCAGAAGTTCAGTGTCTGTATTATTCGACGTGTCTTGCCTAGTTTTCTTCGCAATGCTTCTTGCTACACTTGCAATGCCTCTGTTTCCCATTCTTCGGTCAGATTTCATGACCTGCCTCATTAGAGGGTCATCTTGATGGCTGACTACATACTTCCCCAACCCGACTATTGCGTTGTGCCAGGCAGCCTCAATTTGTCTGAGGCCTCTTCCTCCTTCCTTACGTGACACATAAAGTCTATGTATATCAGCTCGAGAGTGGGAAACATGATGCATTGTTAGCAGTTTTCTGGTTTTTTCGATCCATGGTGCGAATTTCTTGCTCAGTCCAGTGCACTACTCCAAAACTGTATTTGGCTACAGGCACCGCCAAACTACCTATTGCAGATATTTTATTCCTGGAATTCAGAGCGGACTGCAGGACCAGTCTTACTCTCATATAATACTCACTACGAATTCTCTCTTTCATTCTGTCGTTCGAGATGGTTTCACATTCTTCAATGCCCAGATATTTGTAAGTTTTACCTGGCTCAAGATCTTGAATCACAGTATGCGTATCAATTTCAATGTTCTCAGACGTTGTGAGTTTCCCTCTTTTTAAATTGATTTTTGCACACTTGTCAAGACCAAACTTCATGCAGATGTCATTGCTAAAGTCATTCACGACAGACAGCATTTGGGAGAGAATCGCTTCATTCTTAGCAAACACTTTCAGATCATCCATGTAAAACAAATGTGATACTGGCCGTTCATCACCATGGATCTTGTAACCAAAGTCAGCTTGCGACAACTGTCTCGATAGTGAGATTAAACTAATGCAAAACAGCAGAGGGGATAGTGAATCTCCTTGAAAAATACCCCTGTTAATCTGAATACTTCTGGTTTCTACTGCTTCCTTTCCGCTGTGTATTAGTAACCTGCTACTCCACAACTTCATACTAGCCTTGCAAAATTCAATAAGTCTAGGATGAAATCGATAGATTTCCAGGGTCTTCAAAATCCAATCGTGTGGTACACTATCAATGGCCTTTTGGTAGTCAATCCAAGCCATGCTCAAATTACGTTTGCGTTTCTTTACATCATTCAAAATGACTTTATTCAGTAGCAAGATTTCCTTACAGCCATAAGAGCCTTTACGACATCCTTTTTGTTCAGCTGGCATTAGATGATTCTTATCTAGATGTCTGTACATTTTGTCAGCTATGGCTGCAGTGATAACTTTGTACAGTACTGGCAGACAAGTAATTGGCCTCTAGTTCTTCGCCAAAGAGCTGTCTCCCGCTTTGGGTAGCAAATACGTGATGCCGCGTGTGAGCCATTCCGGGAGTTCCTTTGGGTTTTCTAAAATTTTAGTAACAGCCTTTGCTAGATGAGAATGTATTGCTGTTAATTTCTTAATCCAATAAATCTGGATCTTATCAATCCCGGGGGACTTCCAGTTTCCCATGTTCTTAATTGCTTGGAAGAGGTCCTCTTCCGAGAATTGGTGAACATCTTCCACTGTTTCTACAAGTTGATCGGCAGCATCAACTTCAAATTGAAGCCAAGATGCGTCTTTGTTGTAGGATCTGGTTTCCTCCCAGATTCCTGCCCAAAATGCTTCGACGTCATCTTTTGAAGAAGTAACAGCTTTGCCATTCGGTTTTTGAGTCAGATTGCGATAGAATCTCTTCGCGTCTGTTTCAAACAACCGGTTCTGTACACGGAAATCTATTCTACGTTTGTAGCGTCTAATTCTTTGAGCTCATGCTTGAATTTTCTCTTCTAGCTTCTCAACTACCATTAGCCTGCTGGTGTCATTTTCAATTTGGTATTTTTGTTCAACATTGAATATTTTTCGTTGAACTTTAGAGGTGTGCGTTGATTTAGAAGATGCCTCAGCTAAGAGTGATATTTCGCGCCGGGTGTCGGCTATCCGTTTCATAGTTCTGTTCATTTTTATTATTATTATTCAGAATCTTTTGGCCTACTTAGCATCGCAAGTTGGAAATTACGAATAACTAAAAAGGAACTATCACATTGTGAAAAGCATGCCGCCAGCCTTCGTCTCTGGCAGGCGAGGAAGTTTTTAAACATTCTGCATTAATATACTTATTATTTCTTGGTTTATGTGGGTTATTAATGGTTATTAATGTTTGGTTTGATATCAGAGGATTGACATTATCAGAATATTCTTAAATCAAATTCCATAATTCCGTGCAAATTTAAGAAGCACGAATCTCCACTGCAAAAGAAATAATTCAATGGAATTGTGTTGTACTTGTACATCCATATTTGATCCATTACTCTATAACTCGTCCGTTATTTGTGATACATTCATTTTAGTTGTGTTTAGGATGATAAGGTGAGAAAGTAATATTATCTTAAGGTTCTTAATCAGCTACTTTTTGAATCTAAAATGTACTTCAGATAATGTTTACGGTTCCAGATATCTCACAAGCTCATGGAAGAAAACTCCCATATTGTAAGATGAAGCTTTAAAATAAAGAAACTATTCTCATCTCCAATGAACTTTAAAGTAAGTAATTGGCCAGAACTACAGGGACAAACAATACACAATTAGTGTTTTCACTACTCCCTTTGTACACGTGAAATGTTATTGTATTTGAACTATGTTTCTTGTCTTCTTAGTTTGTCAACAAATTACACTGGTCAACACTCATTTTCTTGCCAAACAATTTAAAGCCATTTTAATGCATAGATTCCAAATATGGCATTGGTTTTGGTAGATTGGCTCTAGTTTTTGAGATAATGAAAATCGCTTCGAAAAATATTATTTTATTTTATTGAGTACAGGTTATTCGTAAATTGCATAAAACTTGAGCTAAATGTAACTAGATATACTATTTATACAAAATTAAACTTTTGAAATATTTGATATTAATGTAGTCAATATATTTATATTTACAGCCTGCAAAGAATCACAAAACATTGTATGATAACCTTTTATGTGGCAAATTAGGGTAATCACGTTGATGGCTCCAGTAGCAGTCTGACATTGTGTCTAGCCCATCTGCCGTGATATCTAACTTCCATTACCGTTAATTTTTGATGGAACCGTTTGATTTGTTCCTCAAACATATTCTAGAAATTCAAGATTTTCTGGAAATTTGTCTAGATGATTATGGAAATAGTGTACCTTAATGCTCATATTTGCACCCAAATTTTGAATGTTTCAAAGCAAGTCAGGCACCACTTTTGTATAATTTTCTGCTTTATAATTACCCAAAAAAGTTCTTGACAACTATGACAAAGCATGTACCAATAATCAGTAAAGTGTTATTTTTCGCTTCCAGTGTCAGACATTTATTTTCTTTTAATCAGGATGCTAAAAGTTCAGCTGCTTTGTTTGGCAAACTGAGGTCACGTATTAAATCACTGAGATTATCTTGGGAGAAGTGCTCTTTTGTAACAACACTTCCATCGTATTCACTGCCACTGCTAACTCTTGAATTGCACCCCAGAATCTGTATATCCTCACTATCAGACACAGGACCTCCAGTGAGTGTGGTGAACATCAGATCTATGTGGCACAATTCGCTTTTCTGATTCCAAATCAGGGTACTCCCAATCCTTTTTCTTGTAACGATTTAAGGCTTTTACGTTTACAGAACAAAAATAACAATCATCATGATTTTAGGGCTCTCACCATACCATCAGTACCCCAAATTTTAAACTCTTCAGTTTTCCACTGACGGAGACATTCCACACAAGTTTTGTATACCACATCAGGAGCCCGCGACTTATCTTTAAACCCAGTTTATACCAAAGTAAATTTCATATATTTTTCTACAAAGTTTGTAATATTTCTTTCCTGTTTTTGTAGCGTAAATTTCCTATAAATGTAGTCAAATACATTAAAGTCGTTCAAACAATGTCTTCCTGAAAAATTCATTGTTTTGTAACAAGAGAAAATGTATTAATAAAACGAAGCTCAATTAAAGTATACTGAAAATAATGCGATATTCAATGTTAAAAATGAAAAAAAAAGTGTTTGTATAAAGATAGATATTTGCATTAGATGCTTTGCGTTTTGTGATAGTATCATTATTTACAATGTTCATAACACAAAAACTAGAGCCAATTCGGCAAACCTAATGACATATTTGGATTCAGCGTACCCGATTTACTGTAAATTCGTTGCAAAATCCTGGGCAAGTGAAAAAAGTTTTTTTGTTGAGCAAAAGTTTTGTTTATCAAAAAAGGTATCTGGAGGAAGAGAAAAGAAGGAGGAGTGAGGAATGATGACTAAATGACAGGTGATAGAATATGTAAGCTACAGAGATTGTAGAAGAGATGGGGATATGATTGTATTAATGTGAAAAAGAGTAAGAAATGCTAAGGAATGCAAGGGAAAGTAATATATTAGTGTGGGGTGGAATTTGAAATGGTAAGAAGTTTGAAATGCAGCATTTGTAACAGGTGTATAAAAAATTAAGCTTTTTATCGAAACTTACACAATTTTCATTCACATAATAATTAATTTTAATAAACTATTTTTCAATGCATCATGCAAACACTTAAAATTCCAATATTTTTATAAATGAAAATTCAGTCCACATATTTAAAAGAACCGCAGAGGTTACCAAAGTGTCGGAGTTTCCAGAACCACAGTCAATACTGCTGTGGAATAGGAAAATGGAAACTTTCATGGAAACGAAATGAAATTTAACAATATAAACAGCATATCAATGCTTCAGTTTGTAGATTTTGGATATCATGTTCACAAATATCTGATTGACCCCTCTTGAAGGGTATCAAATGTATTTGGTTTAGAATTTGCTTCTACCTATAAATGCCCTATAATCTATTTCTTTTTTTTTAGGAAAGACAAGTCGCACTTCTAAAGAGCATAAAGCTTTTGATACTAAAATTATTTAAAATATATGAAGATATATAATTAAATAATTGCATCAAGATTGACTGGCCACCTGCAACATTCAAGATTCAGCCAATTGAAGACCCTAACAAATCCGTACAAACAAATCAAATCTTCCCTTTTGAAGTTATTTGTTTCGCGATATGTGTTATATTTTATTACTATATATTTAATTTGATACGTAATGTTAATTAATAATGTAGAAGGTTTAATAAACCGTAGACTGTTTTTATTACTTATTGATATTTTATTTGCAGTTTTCATTGCTGCATCATTCATCAAATGAAAGTGCATGCGCAAATGCAGCAATTCCCGTAAATTAGAAAACTTACGTGCACAAAGCAACATAAAACAAAATACTCTTTCAAACGCAATAAGAATATAAAGGCATCGGTTTTTAAAAGATTTTAATCATTTCTTGCAACTTGACGTGTTGCATTCACGTTTTAAGAGTAACTCGCAATGTAAACAACAGATGACTAACTTTTTCAGACACTAGACATTGACTGAACAAAATAAAATTGTAAAGAATAACAAAATTAATGTATTGTGTGTAATGTTATACTATAACATTTATTTTATTTGTTACGAAATAAAAATATGCAAGGGGGCGTTGGACGTTTTGCTATTGACAGATGGGGGCGTAGGAAAAAGGTTTGGGAACCCTTGATCTTGATCTAGCACGACGGCGGTCGGCGCGCAAGTGCATGCCGCGGTGGTCGCAGTAGGGAAAGTTGACAGCCACCTCCCCTCGATACAAACATTCATTATAATTGCGGAACTAAAGTCCTTAGCAGATGGCGCCCTCGGAGTCAATCAACCGATTTCCATTAAAAACCTCTGAATCTTCTCCACGCCCCGCACAGTGGTACCCACGTTCACGACGGCGGCGCGGAAGTGCATGCCTTGGAGGTCGCAGTAGGGAAAGAATACAGCCACCTCCCCTCGATACAAACATTCATGATACTTGCGGGACTAAAGACCTTAGAAGATGGCGCCCTCAGAGTCAATCAATCAACCGATTTCCATTAAAAATCTCTGAATCTTCTCCACGCCCCGCACAGTGGTACCCACGTTCACGACGGCGGCGCGGAAGTGCATGCCTTGGAGGTCGCAGTAGGGAAAGAATACAGCCACCTCCCCTCGATACAAACATTCATTATAATTGCGGAACTAAAGTCCTTAGCAGATGGCGCCCTCGGAGTCAATCAATCAACCGATTTCCATTAAAAACCTCTGAATCTTCTCCACGTCCCCCACAGTGGTACTCACGTGCACGACGGCGGCGCGGAAGTGCATGCCTTGGAGGTCGCAGTAGGGAAAGAATACAGCCACCTCCCCTCGATACAAACATTCATTATAATTGCGGGACTAAAGACCTTAGAAGATGGCGCCCTCGGAGTCAATCAATCAACCTATTTCCATTAAAAACCTCTGAATCTTCTCCACGCCCCGCACAGTGGTACTCACGTGCACGACGGCGGCGCGGAAGTGCATGCCTTGGAGGTCGCGTCGGCGGTGCGCGAGCGGCGGGGGCGGCGGCAGCGCGGGCCAGCGGCCCCACGGCAGCACGCGCAGCGGCTCCGCCCCGCCTCCGCCTCCGCCCACGCGGAACGCCTCGCTCAGCAGCGCGCCTGCGGCACGGCGGGCGCGCGCGCTTCGTTCAGCTCTCGCTGCCAGGGCGCTTTACTTCCTCGAATCTAGTGCGTACGAAAGTGTGTAATGTCGGCCCGATGGCCGAGATCTCTAACAATAATGCCGTAGTGATATCGGACCGGAGGGTCGCGGGTTCGAGTTCCGCCTCGGACATGGGTGTGTTTTTGTATGTGTTTGTGTCGTACTTACGAGTTCCCCTACAGTTTAAAAGTCACAGTGGTCGCTATATGACCAAGATGTTACACAGCGACCTAGAAAAAGTGTGTAATGCTTATGGATAGCTGTACAATTCGCAAACAAAAGCACCATGCCGGACGTACCTTAGGTAAAGCTTCTGAGGTTTCCCCCACCCTGCGGCAGCTGAGATTTCCCCTCTCGGCGATAAGGAAGCGCGGTGGCGACAAGGAGAGGTGACAGCAAGATGCAGCGATCACATTGGCCGTCACTCGACATCACTACCCTCATCAGAGAAGAGAAGCTCGCACTCCCAGGAGTGTCCAAAGAAATGAATAATTAATGTGTTGGTCCATCATATTATCTTATTACTGACCTTCATATTAACATATTCATATTCATATTATCGTCCATCATATTATCTTATTACTTATTATTGACCTTTTTCAAGACACTGCTTATTTTCTGTTGATCATTTGGACAACCCCTCCTGTAGAAACACGTAAGCTGCCTTTGTCTGATTCTCCTCAGATATCAGTTTCGGAACTCGCGAATAACGAATGTTCGGAACTCGCGAATAGCGAATGTTCGGAACTCGCGAATAGCGAATGTTCGGAACTCGCGAATAGCGAATGTTCGGAACTCGCGAATAGCGAATGTTCGGAACTCGCGAATAGCGAATGTTCGGAACTCGCGAATAGCGAATGTTCGGAACTCGCGAATAGCGAATGTTCGGAACTCGCGAATAGCGAATGTTCGGAACTCGCGAATAGCGAATGTTCGGAACTCGCGAATAGCGAATGTTCGGAACTCGCGAATAGCGAATGTTCGGAACTCGCGAATAGCGAATGTTCGGAACTCGCGAATAGCGAATGTTCGGAACTCGCGAATAGCGAATGTTCGGAACTCGCGAATAGCGAATGTTCGGAACTCGCGAATAGCGAATGTTCGGAACTCGCGAATAGCGAATGTTCGGAACTCGCGAATAGCGAATGATTGGAACTCGCGAATAGCGAATGTTCGGAACTCGCGAATAGCGAATGTTCGGAACTCGCGAATAGCGAATGTTCGGAACTCGCGAATAACGAATGTTCGGAACACGCGAATAGCGTATTTTCGGAACTCGCGAATAGCGAATTCGCGTATCTCGAGGGATTACTGTATTCCATCGTAACGACCGGCCTTGAGAAGCAGCTTTATAAAAATCGCACGATAACCATCCGCAACGGTTCTCCCAAAGGAGGCTTGCAAATCGGGTGTCGAGGCTTCCGCGCGCAATCTGCGAAGGGTCGCTCGCGCGCGCAGTACCTCGTCCTCCGGCGCCGTCGTGCTCGCGCGCCAGCAGCAGCTGCGCGTGGAAGGGCGCCGGCGCCCCGCCCACCAGCTGCGCGTCGCCCCACGCGCCCAGCGCCGCCCCGGCCAGCAGCAGCCAGCGCGCGCGGGCCCACCACGCGGCCCCGGGCTCCTGCGCACCACACAGTTCGATTTTCCTCCCTGGGTAGAGCAAAGGAGCGTACAGTGGAGTCCAGAACAGTGGAGTACAGAACAGTGGAGTACAGAACAGTGGAGTACAGAACAGTGGAGTATAGTACAATGGAGTATTGTTTCTCGTCCGTTGCTTTTTCTCCTAAATTTTATACTTGTAGTCACTTTGAAGTGCTAATTAATACCTTTTTCTACCCTGCTTCGAATTTACTCCCAGGCTTTGCCTTCCCCAAAATACGCTCTAAGTAACGTCCGTACTCCCAGCTTTCTTCGCATTTTCTGTAATGCTTCTAAACCAAGATTCGATTTAATGTTCAAATTTTTGTCTACAACAAGCTTAGCCGTTCTTTTCTAAATGCGTTCAATACTGTGAATTTGCCCAGGTCTATAAAACTAGCGGGTCCCGGATCTATAAAACTAGTGCGTATTCGAGTAATGTCCCGACTAATAACATATATGATAATTCTTTGGACTTATTTTCTCCTTTTAAATGTCTCATTACAAAAGTTTTCGTCAAGCTGTATATAAAGCTGAATTTGTCTGCTCTTTCGAAGTTAAATTTCTGTTTATAATGATCCCCAGTTGAATGAATGATGTACCACTAGAATCTGTAAATGGAACTACCTGATCCGCGGCAGGAAAATTGCATTTTGAAGAAGACAGTTTACGAATAAAAATTCCAGATTTACTTTTAAAAGCATTAATTTACAAGCATTTTTAAATGCCCATTTTAAAAGTGAGTCGATATCGTTCTTGAGAATCTGTTGATCTTTCTCTCTTTTATTTCTCTGAAGGCAACACAATCATCTGCAAAGAGTTTGACGGGATTTAATATCTTTTGTAATGTCGTTCATGAACATGAATGTCCATATCACATTCGTCTGCGCCACACTAGATGATGTACTTGTAACACCTGAGAAAGAATACCCTTTCCTGATATATCGCGTACGGTCTTTAATAAATGCATTAATCCAATTTTCTACACGTTTATTTATACCCAACAATGCTACTTAGTGCAAGAGAATAGCATGCTGAACAATATGCGAAGGCAATACGCAAAGGCTTTTGGGAATTCTATTCTACCACCTCTGTCTATTGAAACACAGATTTTTTGTGATAATACCAGTAATTGGCTCTCGCAAAAATGCCCCTTCTGAAAACCATGTTGTCCATTTTATATCCAACTTGATCTACTACAGTCCTTCCTAATGTAATTGTAATGAAACGCTCTTCTTTCCATACTTCGGATGTTAAACTAACTGGACACTAAGTCCCCACAGCAGATCAATCACCTTCTTTAAAGATGGGTACAACTATTGCTTTTTTCCAGGCGTATGGAATGCTTTTATTGTTGACATCTGAAATATACGTAAAAGATGTTGCATAATGGCTTCACCGCATAATTTATGGATTTCCCCAGTTATATTATCGGGACCCCTATATTTATTAGCTCCTAAATTTCGAACTATCTATAATAAATTGGAAGTTATCACCAGTTGGTGCGACATTGATTCCTACATCTGTGATTTTTGCCGGTGAGAAGACTTACGCAAGAACGCATTGAAAAATTCTGAATTTTAGTTGAATGACATGATTTATAGTGTAAGTAGAATAGTTGAATTATAAAAGGTACCAATGAAGCATGGATAGAATCATTAAAAACTTTAAATTTTCTATCCCGGATGAGAGAAAAGGTATTTCTATCGACAAACTACAGATTTGATTTATTTTGCTGCACTAGTATTTCTCAAAAAATTACAAACCCATATTCCTGGCCTTACTTCTGCCTCAATTAGGTGAAAGAGCGTTCAAATAAACGTGTGAAGATGCTGCAACTACATTGTTGTTTAAAATCAAAACATGGGGGACATCTAAGCATTTGCTCAAGGGATCCATTTCAGAACAATATCTTTCTTATTTGTTCTGCATTGTCGCACATTACAACACGCGGCTTCCTTTCAGTTTAACTTCCGCAGAACACATTCATATCAATTAAATACCACATAGCAACGGGAAGTTAATGTTAACGTGTTCCGCACAGAATTTTTTCTCTTTGACCATTGTCAGCTTAGGTTTCCAAGCTTACTTGTTGCAGCAGGTTTTGTGCATCCAAAATATCCGAGCTGTTCGTGAGGACAGGTAGAAATAGAGGCTGCCCACGACATCTGTCGGCCTGCAATGGAAATATTTAATTTTGTAAATAATAATACATTTGTATTGTTTAATTTTATGTTTTAAAACATGAACGACAATAATTGATCGTGATAAATAATTAATTATTGATCAGACATGCTTACTGGTAATGACTCAAATACTGGGCTTTAATCTCTTTGATCTATTAATATGTTGTTGAAGAATCGTTGCATCATTGTTCATACTATTACGTAATTCTTCAGTTTGAATTAAAAAACGAGAATAAATTGAATGGTATTAGAGAATAAATAGAATGAAATTGGCTGTTATTTTGGCGATGTCAAATTATTTTTACTTCAATGCTACAAAAATAAGCAAAGGAGTTCAAAAAAAACGTGAACTACATTGGCTGGTACTAGGTTGAATTTTTGTGTGGCTTTTAGATTGCGTTTGCGCATGCTTGCCATAGTTTTTATGTCATATTCCAACTTTAACATTTTCCATCACTTCAACGAAACCACTGCTAGGAACGTGGGAAAACACTTAATTTGTTCTTATTAAAATATATTCTTTGTATAGTCTTCTATATTCTTTGTAAGTATTAAAAGTTTGAAACACTTCATTTCTCAGGCACAGGTCAATGTATTCCGAATTTCCGAGCATCCACCTTCATTTTGTAGCATGTTTTTTAAGTAAAGAAGAAACATTTGGCATTTCCCAAATGTTAGCCATCCTACGGCATTGTAGAGCATGTTTGTGTGTGGTACTTTGAAAGTAAAAATTCCGAGACAAATTTCACAAACTCCCAGAAACTTTGCACAATGCTTGTAGCCACAAATCAATTGTTGGAACTTTGAAAGCAAGTGAAGAGATATTCTGCAGAGCACACTCATTGTTGTGACATTCTCCCATGATGTTTTATTAACAAATCTTATATTCACCCGCAGACTATCTTTCTATTTCAGTAATTTATTTTTACAAAGATGTATGTAGTATAAAATTGACAAAAAAGCCGAATATTCGTATTCTATGATAATTTATATTATAATGCGCATTAATTACCTGCACGGTTCCGTTGAAACTTTGGAAGTACATAACTGCTGAAATAGCTCCTCGTTCACCTACGTCACGCCACAGAGCTTGCAGTTCTGCTTCAGCCTGGAGGCCTATGCACGAAAGAGAAAAGCTAAGTCATATCAACACATCACTTATCATCTTCATCATTATCATCATCAAAAACAACATTCTACTTTTAGCGTGGGTATATCCCTGTCAGAAATTAACAACGCCCCCCTCTTTCAGCATTACATTGTCATTTGACATTGTCCTTTGAAACCCTGACGCAGAAACATCAGCCTCTCACTCCCCATCGCTGAGGTTCTTAGGCCCATTGCAGCTATTACACATCGCTTGACACCCACAGGCCCATAGCTGTTCTTAGGCCCAGCATTCATGTTACGGTGTACCTGCTAAGGAAGATTTGAACTCAGTCGAGTGATGGCGAGCAAACAAGAAGGTGACGCGACCGCTCTTGTCGGTTTGTTAGTGGCCATGAAGTGTAAAAGAAGCGAAATCGCGAAGCCTGATGTAAAGATTGGCTTACAAAGAGAAATGAATACACTCATACACGATTACTAAAAGAGTTACAGATTACCGTAATTATTGCAAATGAGTAAAGTCTATCAAAACCTATTCACTTTTAACTCCTCTAATACAAAAGAAAAATACAGTTATGAGAACTTCTATTTCTCTCCATGAGAGACTGGCGGTTTCTTGCAACGGGTCGAACGGTAGAAAACATTGAATTTCGATTCTTCTCCGGTCGCGTGCGCAGGTCGCTACGCCTATGCAGTTTGGTCTGAAGCGGCTGGCACACAAGCTCCGGTTTACCTCAGCAGGTAAACCTCTCCGGTATACCGGAACTTGCATGCCGGGCCTTAGAAGTGTTTAGAGTTGAGGAGGAAAGGTGACGGACAGGCGGCGCACGAAGTGGTCTACGGACCCATTAAATGCTCTTTCCTCCCTCCCCCCGCTGGCTAACCACCATCTCCTATAATCGCCCTACATTCATCCTACTAGTGCGGGGGAAGGCACGGAACGGAAAGTTTATTTCTTTAGATAATTCATGGGGCTTCGAAAAGCATCCCTACACAAAGCCTAACATCCATGCGGTGGAATGTGTATCCGCGACCTTTCGTGCCGAGACAGTTATAACGGTCAGTCTTGGCGATCTGAGTAGGTTTATCACTTTAGTTATGATTTTCTGCAAAAAATATTATGTTTGGAAATAATAATTCTTAAGACAAAAAGTATTGCACATTTAAATGAAATTTGACCCAAATTCTTTATAAAGAATAGAGTGTTTGCAATGCAATGGGATTACGTCATCTTGTCTACACGTGTCGCTATGTCTGTGGATGCACGGTTTTGTGAGAACATTGTATTTTTGGATTATGAACGGCATTCCCAGTCATTCGCAGCAGTAGCAGCATTCGAAGTGCCCAAGACATTGGCAGCATCCAGGCATTCGCAACCTCCAGGCATTCGCAACTTCCTTGCACTCGCTCACCCAGGCACTCGCAGCACCACGCATTCTCAACCTCCAGGCACTGACAGTACCCAGGATATTCGCAACCTCCAGGCATTTGCAGCACCCGGGCATTCGCAGCACCAAGCATTCCCAGCACCCAGGCATTCGCAGTACCAGGCGTTCGCAACCTCCAGGCATTCGCAACCTCCAGGCATTCGCAACCTCCAGGCATTCGCAACCTCTAGGCATTCGCAACCTCCAGGCATTCGCAACCTCCAGGCATTCGCAACCTCCAGGCATTCGCAACCTCCAGGCATTTGCAACCTCCAGGCATTTGCAACCTCCAGGCAATCGCAACCTCCAGGCATTCGCAACCTCCAGGCATTTGCAACCTCCAGGCATATTCGCAACCTCCAGGCATTCGCAACCTCTAGGCATTCGCAACCTCCAGGCATTCGCAACCTCCAGGCATTCGCAACCTCCAGGCATTCGCAACCTCCAGGCATTCGCAACCTCTAGGCATTCGCAACCTCCAGGGCATTCGCAACCTCCAGGCATTCGCAACCTCCAGGCATTCGCTACCTTCAGGCATTTGCAACCTCCAGGCATTTGCAACCTCCAGGCAATCGCAACCTCCAGGCAATCGCAACCTCCAGGTATTCGTAACCTCCTTGCACTCACAGCACCCAGGCATTGGCAATACGCAGACATTCGCAACCTCTAGGCATTGGCAGCACGGCGGACGGGAGCGGCTCACCTCGCAGGTGCGCGGGCGCGAGGAGCACGACGCAGCCGCAGCGCAGGGCGGCGCGCGCCCACGCGGCCAGCTGCCCCCGCGCCGCGCGCCCCCAGCGGCAGCGCCGGCCCCCGCCCGCGCCCAACGCCAACACCCACGCCCACGCCCACGCCCCAGGCCGTCCGCATGGCACGGCCCCAGCGCCCGACTCTGCAAAAGACAGAAAAGACACTCAGCGAGGGAGGAGTGGTCCTGCTTAACGCGATAGTTGGCAATATGAAGTGAAATATAGAGAGGTCTGGTCAATTTTGTCAATTTTAAAGGTATAACAACATTATAACAGACGTTAAGTATAACATTATTTTAATTATTACAAGAGTTGCAGTTCAGTGACAAAATTGTTTAGATGCATAGTGACAAAACGATTACATCTAGATGTTTACTAACACTATTGCTCTTTTCTGACATCGGCCCCTTAAGAGAATGGTTGCTTCATTGATCTTTCGTTTTTCTCTAATATATACAGCACACTACGTACAGCACAAATAACTACACAAAAGACTTCTTGATTTATACAAATAACATCATCAAAACATGAACAAAGGAACAGTATCCATTTGTAGTATTATATTTTTTTAATTCTTAAATATAAAAACATTCTCAGAACCAAAATCATGGATTCTCATTGCACAAAAGTTCGATTTTCATTCATGTGAATAATGGTAAATTCCAAATGAGGACAAAATCGTAATTTACTAGGTAAATAACAAAAGATAAACAAATAGTAAATCTTGGAAAACAACTATCTTCATTAATATTCTGGTAATCAATAGCATATTGGTCAGTCGCCGGTACATACTCAACTCTCGACCCCGAAACGACGCTTTAATTATCTTTGATCCCCTACAAAGTGTCATCGACCCCTAGGGGGATGATATTGATCCCATTGGGAATCCCTGCTCCAAAGGATCAATAGAACTAGAAGCAGGCACTGTAACAGAGGTCCAGTAAATGTTCTGTATCCCTATATCTCTTAATTAATACGGAGAGACCATGGTTTTACTTGTTTCCAACTATATCGCTGTTTGTTATGGAAATGGTCTGCCTCATTCTATAGAAATTAGAATACATTTTATCACATTTTTTCCTTCCACACTACCACTGAACCACAGAACCATTCGTTGTGCTCGAAAACATCTTTCATTTAGATTTCAATCATATGTTTTGTGTTATTGACTATGATATTTACTAAATTCTAATTAAAATTAGTAAATTATTAAAACATTAAATTTACATTAGAATTAAACTGGATGCTTACAGTTTCACATGCCCATGGGTGAGAGATTAGTAAATGGTTTGTTTGATACTGGGAAAAAAACCTTCGATGAAATATATTTCTGGATTTATGGCTTCTACAATAAATGAAAATCAACGAAATGGATCGGGGTTTGTAAAGGAAGTTATTGCGATGACGGGATGTGGCATTGGTGAGACGTAGATTTTTTAAAATTTAAGATGTACTTACTGCCAGTACGATTTTGGAGTTAGTTGAAGAACATAACTAGTGGCGCTAAAACAGTATTTACTTTTCTCATCCGTATTTTTACGCAAAATTACGAAAAAAGTATTCAAATTTTCGAAAAATTGTACATGACCTTATTTCGAAAATGATACTGACAATATAACAATTTCGAAAAATAATGGTTTTTCAACGAACACTGAGACCTGCACCATTCTCTTAAATGTCCAACAAAATCACACTATCCAACAAAATAAATAATAAATGATGAAGCCATTTTTTGGAAATTTTGAAAATGTTCCAGGGGCTTCTCATAAAGTACCACCCACAATTAAAATATCGATTTCAGATTCAAGGGGACGCGACATCAGCTAGATCGAATGCGGAATATCAATTTTGGAGAAAATCGGTCGAACGGTTTAGCCACCAGTATTGTTCACAGACGGACGGACAGACAGAAAGACGAACGGACGGACGGAAAAACAATGGAAAGATTGTCTCTTGCGAGGAAGAAGGCATCGTCTCGATCACTCTCTTACGGGATCGCGAAGCAAAAGGTTGGTTCAGAAATAATTGCGTGTGACGAGCAATTTGGAACTTTTAGAAATTTGAACTCTAACTTTCATAGCGAGGGAATGATAGAACTGTGAACGAGTTAGCAGATACGATTAATATATTATAATTTAGTGTGGTAGGAAGATTATTTTAAATAATTCTTGGAGGAGAGTTGAACTTTAGGATTGTGTCGAATCGTAAATTTTAACATTGGAATTGGAAACATTAATCCGATAGCCATTAATTGAATTCATTACTGAACGGTAGTATAATTGGATTTACGATAGACATTGTGGAGTACCACCGAATTGGACTATTTGTGAAATTATTAAAAACTCGGGATTCAAAGACAGGACAATAGTGAAAGCCGGGAGTGATATATTAGAATCAGCGCCGTATAGTTTAGTGGAACTCGAGGCGAATAAGTTCGTGGGTAGGTGCGCATCTGATGCACGAGATAGAAGTGTTCGCGACAGGGACTTTATTAGTGAATATCGACGATAAATATTAGACAAGATAGTGGTAGCAAGAAAGAAGAGCGGACAACGCGTCGTCCAGAGGACCGTCATCAGAAGATCTACGTGGCGACATCTGAGAAGTGAGCTCTTGGTACCGTAAAACCTGATTAGACATTCAGAAAAAGGTCATGACCAAAATAATTCATCAAAGTTAAAGCAAATGCAAAATAGTAACAAAGTTATTGTTAATAGCAATTTAAATTTAATCAGTTGAATAAATCAATCTGTTATTGTTTTAATGAATATCAGATCACATGATTATTATGCAATCCTGCATAATCTGTAGCTAGCAATCTTTGCATAAAGAATAACTTTCAGAGGTTTCTCGTCTTCCGTAAGGCGGGCAGATCGAGTGACCCATGCTGAAACTGATAAGCAAATGATAGATAGTGGCAAAATAGGAACCCATTGTATAAATTATTAATTTATTGAGCTGGCTAGAGCAATCAAATTTTAATATCAGTTAATCAATTAATGAGTTTGATAATAACATGTCATCATTTTAATAGTTGAGTAACGAGTATAAAGTTGGGTGAATAAAATATACGCAGATTTGTTACAACACTTAGGTAAAGAAAGATTGCATTTTATTAATTAAGTAATTTAGTAATTTTAACAATAAATAAGGAGTGATCTAATATCTAAGAGAAGATAATAATTATGAATAAAATAAAATGAATAATTTAAATGAAATAAAAATAATTTAATCACCAAGGGGAAGAAAAATATCTTTAGAAAAATAACAACAAATTACACGATGTTCAATATAATTCAATCCTTTCTTTTGGAACCCCAACCTAATGATTGGTTTGTTGTAAAATATTTCGAATGATTTAAATTAGTTAAGAGTACTAGCTCAAATATTTCAGGTGAGGGAATACGAAAATGCACCTCCTTGCACCCCTCTCGCAGTTGTTTTAGTATAAATACCTAGTAAGGTGCGGTGGGCGCCTCTTCGAGATTAAAATGCACAGAGAGGAGTTTCCGTAACTACAGAGTTTATAAACGTGCTTCCTAGTATTCAAACGGGTTCGCATGACAATCTAGTTCGTAAACAAACCTTGGTCGATTTCACATGTCAAAAAATAAGCGAATTTACATGTAACAATAGATGATTACCATTCGTTACAATATCACACCGTTTGTAGTCCCAGTAAGTTTTTTCGCTCTTTTGTTACCTTCGATTCTACCCATTAGTGTCCTCGTTTGTGTGCAACGTTCGAACTTAGCTAAAAAAAAAGTGCCATTCGTGGTTACGAATGTGTTTGCTTTCAACACTGGAACACAAGCACCACGATCATTGTTCTGCTCAACTCGTAAATTACTGTTCTGAGAGATAAAGCATTCGACCTGTACGTTAATATCAAATACTAATGGAAATATGATGTATCTTGTGGTCTATAGCAGCAAATATTCTGCTGAACAAAAACTAAAAACAGCCTGTCAACTACTGAATAAATAAAATATCTTGTTTTTAACACGACAATAAATTAAGTATGTTTAACAAAAATGGTCTTCACAAGTATTGCAATAGCACAC